>STHB01002650.1:0-17538 GCA_018908115.1 Anopheles rivulorum | reverse complement strand
GAAGGTAAGGTGAAGGAAAGTAACTTAAGAGCTATTATTTAAATAAGTTTTCTCAGCCCTGGTCGTTCTCACGGGCATGTTCTATGTGATAGCAACCATACGGGGAAAAGTCGCCCGTAGCAAGGATGGAAGGTTCTACAGATTACGTTTCTGTAAAGTTCTTACGGAGCATAACGAAAGAGCTCCCTAGATAAATACAATTTCCGACCTGAAAGGGTAATGCATTGTCCTTGGTATAGGCCAACACTGCTGATGTTCATGTCAACATTGTTTTAATTCTCGTCCTCTTTCTCAAAATGATGACAAGCTCAGCACAGGGGTGGACTAAAAATGATTGATTTTTGATTTTCTGTGCACCAGATGTAGTTTTAAATAGTGATTTCGATGCGGAGCATATATGTGTTCTAGTTAGATCTTCATGATGTTAACTTTATTGAGAGCGAAAAGTATTCCTTGCCGAGTATTTTCTGTAGCTGAATTAGTACGCACCTCTTGACATGAATGCGTCACGATATTCCCCATACGATGGTTTTTTTGTTGTTGCGGCAATATCACGCAAATAACAACGAGCTTAAGGCATGTCATGTGTCCCGTGGTAACGTCAATTTGGAACCTCTTTTCACGCGTCATCGAGGTGTACGTATTCAATTATTCAGGACTTTAATTCTACATCAGAAGACTTTCCGTGTCAATGGTAGGAAAGGACAACAGAGAAGATTGAAAGTATTCTGTCCCAAAATTCAGTTCTGACGGTCAATTTTAACAAAAATAGCTCATAACAAGACCGAAAAGTCGAAGCAATGCGAAGGCATTCAAGATATTTGGTCAGTTTGATCGTCTGTGACTTCTGTTAATCACGTACTACTCCATTTAAGATACATATTAAACCGATTGATATAGAGGTGCAATCGAATACCCTAAAGCTCCCCAGGGTATTGGAATGAAACAAAAAGACTGTGACATTTACCGATCGCGTGACAACTCACCTTCAGCTGAAAACAAAGATCTTAACACGCCGTCGTCTCTGCACAGGATGTGCTCTGGATGTCGCCCAATAAATTGTGCTGCCATTAAGTAAACAACCTGCTAATGGCCATCGAGAATACTTGATACGTTTCGTACCATTGGCCTGTCGTATCAATTTGTTCAAGGTAAGAACCAAGCGTATGTGTTCAATATGACAAGTAAAAGAAACTTTGTCTTCAATACAAAGCTGCAGTTAGTTAAGTGGCACGTACCGGGAGTGAAAAAGTGGAAACCCATATCTTTTCCCCTGTTGGATTTCGGACGACTGCAAAAGCTTTATTGAGCATTGTTTTAAAACAGCTTCCAACCTTTCGAAAACATACTAATGATCCATATTCCAATCCCATCGAGCGTTTACCTTTCGATTTCGTAAACGATTACGATCCACCGGCATTCATGGCAATACGCGAACCTAACAAAGCACCAATTTAAAGGGGTTTGAAGATAAATTGTTATTGAAGAGTTGTACAATTTCGAGGTTTAATAGCTCGGTAACACGCTCTTCTTGCTTTCGAAACATCCAGTCAGGAAAAAAACCAACCGATTGATATTAGATTGCAATCCCCAAGGTGTCATTTGTATTCCGAAGCGTCACCCCAATCCGAACGTACGAGAATAAGTAGTCAGACGTACAGAGATGACGTGCGTTCGAATGTTAGAAGTACGAAAAAAATGTATTAGAAGTTGTCAAAATAACTAAACGTCACAATTTTATACAACTTTATCGTTTGTTTAGGGATGATGAGAGAACCGATGATAAAATGAACGATATGTAATATGACTTTGTGGTGGATGAGAATCATGAGATGATTTGATAAATGATTTCTAGCTATTTTATTTCTAGCTACGCACGCTAAAATCTGTGAATAATTATTAGCTATTTGGGTAACGAAGAACGTCGCATTAGAGTGATACTTGTTACATGTAAACATAAAACATTTATTCAAAACTTTTGATAGTAATGATGTAAATAAATAATCAAATAACCTGGACTTTGTTAATTTCAATATATCCTGTATAATCTTGGCAAAAAATGGGGTTTGATTTATTCAATTACGGAAACTTTTTACAGATAAAAAATACACCCTTTATCACCCTCAGAACAGTTAGCAATAGCAAAGCCTGTCTTTGAGAATAACAAAATAAAAATAAAAAACGCTTGCCCTCAAAGGGGAACGACAATTGAAATTTTCAAAGTTTTCTTCACTTGTCAATAAAACACGATATTGCACGAAAGCTTTGATTAATGATCTGCTAGGCTGACCAGCAGGATCATCTGGTTGTGTTCTGTGACCAATTGTCAGCAATTTGCAACATGATTAATGTCTTGAAACAAGTAAATTTTATGACCGTCCAATATTTTAGACATTTTTATAAATCCTTCCCTTCCATTTTCATATCAAGCGACATTTGAACTATGCTTCCCTGTGTCTTTACTGATGTCCTGAATGTGGGAATAATAAAAACGGGTTATGATTTGTTAGGAATGTTCATAATTTTGGTAATTTAACGAAGGAACAAAACCAATTCCATGACTTGATCACTTCATAAGATGTGTTATATTGTGATATATTGCAGGCCGTTAACAATTTTATAAATAATGCTGAAAGTCTATCGACAAATAACAAACACGAGTCGTCACGAATGATGTTATCACGTCTCAGTTAGACAGTGTGACGTCAAAATGTGTTTTGAGACGCACTGCTTCTATTCTTATGGAGAGTTCCATCGAATAACCGCCAATTAGGACACGAAAATGATCAACTAATCTTAATTAAACGGTAGTCATGCTTTCTATCGGTTGCGTGATTCGGATGTATCCATCGTCTAACATCCCTCGTCAGCATTTGTCATGACAATACTCCAACTAAGAAGTTGGGGTAATTATCAACAGTGAACATGAAGTGCGTTAACAAGAAGTACAAAGTGTGAAACGGTTCAGGTACTATACATCAAATCATGTCTGTCCTTCAACAATGATAGTTCTTTACTGCACGTCACGTTTTGAGTTCCTCTCTGCAAGCAAGAACCTACACCGATTCACTGGAGGAATTTATTTCAGCAACTTTATTTTTACATTGCATCAAATTAAATTTGCATAATGTTGTCTCCTTATCAATTTACAACACGCGTAAAAGGATCCTTTATATTTTTCAAACCCGCTTTTTCGGGTATCATTTCTTCAATGCCCTCACTCTGTCAAATTCTATTGGTGAGAGAATTCGATAAACTCGCTAGCATAATGGCATACAGGCGGCGAATGAAAATTAAAGTGAAATCAACACTTGGCTAACAACATTACAAAAAGGCGACACTTTTGGGGCGCTATGGTCGTTTTCACGATTTAGGCAATTCACTGATTCGTCCGTGTAGAAGGCGAATGTGTGAACATTTTTCTCTCAAAGAAACCGAAAGGTATTCTTCGCTTATACCGATGCGGTATAGAGGGTTGAGGTTCTTCATGGAATGATTTGCATAATGTCTGTATTTTTAGAAGAACGATATTCCAATACAATTGAAGAGAACCTAATTTAATTCTTGGTGCCGCTACGTGTTGACAATGTACAACAGATACCACCGTTGATTCAAATACTAAAAGCTACCAAAGTTGACAAGTGAAACTGAAACAGAGTTCAAGTGAGCGTAAAAGACGTAGAATCTGTGCAGTGCTATGCAGCATGCTATCAGTTTAACATTTCTTTTCAGTATTATACTATGGAAAAATCATATTAGCATACAGGATACAGTACACAGTTGGAATTATTCAATATTCTATAGCCTGTTCGAGGATACTTCACCAGAAGAGGGTAACACTATAATATGCCTAATGTCGAAAACTTTCCTACGATCGTTCAAGGAACATTAACCACAAAATCTCTTTCCTCATAATAACGAATAAGCCGTCCAACGTTGTTTTCGTGTTCTACCTAGTGGCTACTGTCACTTCGACAAACGGTAGGAAAAAACTCGTAAACAGTATGGATCTACCACTGACTCTCGATGCGCTTTTAAATTTTTATATCTTTAGCAATATCTTCTTTTTTTGGCGACCTATGTATAACCTATCTTTCATCACGGAAGTTATCTAGTTATCTATCATCGTCCTTGTGGATAAAGAAACAAACTTTGCCACCGATGCGTTCGCAGTGCGTAGGTAAGAGGATGGTAAATTGGAAAAGTATTGCCAATGGGGGCCAATTGTTGCAACAGACCACAAACATTAAGTTTATTATTGGTGCGGAAGACGTCCTCATTTTCTACGAATTTACATTATTATTACTCGCAGAAAAGTCGGGCTTGATGTACAACGTTCCCTTAGCATGAAGCAGAAAGGTTCCATGCAGTTCACGACATGGTTAAGAAAAGGGGTGTAATTGAAGGATGATGGAGCGAACTTCCTGCACTTAGTTTAGTGGATAAAACTTCATAACGGTTGGAAATTGGTTCAAATTGCACTTCAGATGTGGGTAACTTTCAATAATAGACATTTTATTCTCTGCTCAAACTTGACAGAATGTAAAAAGTAGTTATAGTATTCTAGTTGTACAAATTCCAAACAAAAAACCAAGAACAAAACCTTTTCTTTTTATGCGTGAAAAATTGATTTTAATACTTACCATGTTTCTTATATTTCGAATTAGTAGCTACAATAAAAGCGAAGCCATCACCAAAGATGAAAAGTTTAAAGAGACGAGTTTGGGATTTTGTTTCATTTCGTTTTATTTTAAATTTCATCATATACACCGTCGTAATACGTGCATTTTTCCTTTACAATAACAATTTAAAAAACCCTAACCAGGACCATTATGAAATTCTTATATCATATTGAGTAATGTTTATCTATCGTTTGTTTGATGTAGCCTTTCGTTGGTGAATATACTGCTGAAGCAAAAAAGTTATCGTTCGCTCTTCGACGCCTTCGAGAATCCAACCTTAGCACTGTTCCAGAATCTTATTGCTCATAGTGGTATTGTAGGATTATTATTGAATGCATCTATTCGTGAAATAAGGCTGTTTTGGATTATTTAGCAAACAGTTTGTTTGCGTGAGTATTCAAGTTGATCATGTTGAAACCTGTGAACAAAAAAAAACGACAAAGAAAAAAATACAGTAAGATTTATCATAAATAACACAATGTTTATCATTTAATATAGCATTAAATCAAACCAAAGGGACTTGAGGTGAAATACTTGATAGCCGTTAGTTATTGACTAGAAGAAAATGTTATATCGTTGGACATGAATGAGCGGAAGTTCATAAAACTGCAATCGTTTTGTTCGTCCTAAAACGCATGATCCAGCATGAATATCCTTTTCCACTGTAATCCATCGATCACGACCCAAATAAACATCTAACGATGTTCACGTTCAAAGCTCCATATCATCTCTTCAACTGAACACGAAATAATATACACACCAATACGATCATCTTTTCAACGGTGGAATGCTAAGAATGAAACAGACACGAAACGTTACAAAATTTCAATTATTAATTTCTCCGAATCCTTGGTTAAATGGTTAAAAGACTTATAAATCTGACAAACCCATGAGAGTATCTTTCGGTTTCAGAGCTCACCGCAATAAAACTTCTGGAAGCGAAAACACGACCCAACTGAGATACCAATGAGCAAAAGTGAATACAGAACTCAATCAAAACGTTGATCGTTTTCTTGTTAGTACGCAACACAATCTGGTAGCAGCAATCTGATCCCAACCAGCGTCATACCATCAAATATTACTCATCGCCTACGAAGCGCCAAGGGAATGTACCATCGAAACTCCCATCACACAAACGCATTTGTCGCATTCGGCGATGTGCGAATGAATGGGATAGTGCGTTCGACTAAAGCACAGAGACCGGTTAAAAGGATGTCAGAATCCTTGGATGGTTAGGAACAAAACAAAACAAAAAATCGCGTCACAAATGGCGAACCAAAGCTGAACTCGAGCTGAACTCTCGGTCGAGAATCAGAGCCACATTTTATGTGCACATCCGAGCACGTGTGTTTGTGATAGCGATGGGTTCTGCTGAGCAAGGGATCGGTATCACGAAGGACGGATTGGATATAAAAGAATGATGATGATAACGAACATTGGATGAACATCAGAACGTCGTCAGTGTGTGAGTGAACAATCTGTAGTATCATCATTTTCATCAGCGACAATCATTACTAGTCACAGACACAATGAAAGGAATCATCGAAATAAGTTAGAATTTTAGCTGCTTCTCGCTCTTTTTATCATTGTAATCTTTCAGATTGTGGACATGTTTGTAGGCTTTGGGGTGAGTCTCTTCATATGAGTTTGTTTCTATGTTTGGGTGATTTCCGTGTATACCTTCTAAGGCCACTCAGGGATGAAAGGAAGAAGGAAGTTGTTTACAGTTCATTCTCGCCATGCGCCGCATTCGCCGTTCGTGAGGTATATAGCAATTGAAGGCAAAGGAAATCCGTGCTCCAGAATCGTGGTGTGCGCTTCTATTGAATAAAGCTTCGCTCTCAGTTCACACCGCCACATTTATATACCGCCACATTTAGATGGTAAAGTTTAAACCATAGCGTAGAACCCATTTAGCGCTTGTTTCCTCATTTTATAAAGCTTTTTCATTAAGCTCGCGGAATGTTCGGGTGTTCTATTTTTGTGTTGAGGTTGGTTGGGTTTAGTTTGTTAGTTACAAAGTTTTGTTTCATTGCCATGACTTGTTATCTTTCTGATAGAATAAAAAAATATTCAATTTCAAATAAAGTGAAGGATTCGAAGCATCTTTCGTACATTAATTTATTTCGTTATATATTAATTTCTATTCATGATTATTTACTTATGATTATTTGCCTATAAATAATCTTCAAAATTAATGACCAGATAACACAGGGAAGAAAAATTAGATGATTTCTTATACACCTTTTTTCTCTCTCTTAAAACAGTCAGTCACCGACCCTCACAAAAGCACTTTAGGCGTAGCGAAGGTTACCGAACCAGCATTAAATATATTCTGGTGTTAAACACCTTCGACTTTCTTTTTTTTACGAACAACCGACTGGAGCAAGAATACACATACCACATTGAGGGGGGATAATTTTACAGCAAACTGATGTTTGTTCTAGACTCGTTTAGTCCTCGCTTTCACCAATGTTTCACCAAAAAGACACCCACAGTAACGCCACTCGGTGGCTGCAGCGTATAGAAGCTGTCTGACTATAAAAAATGAGGTAAAGAGATTCACAAATAAGAGCAGCTAAAGCACATTGCACGTCGTGTACCGTCGAGATAAAGCCACGTATTCCATACCTTTTCCGTTGTCTTGTTTTGTCAAGAAGGATAAAATCTTTTTTAGAAAGTCATAAAAGCAACCGAACTACAGTTTCTTTCTCATTCTAGCAAACATCACAGCGTGTTTCTACTGTTGTGTGACCGGCAAGAGTTGGATTACATTAGTATAATGAGAAGTTTATGGGTTCATCCTCAGACTGTGATCGCCGCTACGACAACCCAGCGTAAATATCACATCAAAAGGCTTATGTTGCAAGTTTTGACGTCGAAAATGGGGTGTCTAATGAATTAAATCTTAGTGGATTGTGGGTCCTGTGATAACTCCCGATACGTTTGTGGGTTGGTTGCGTTTTTTGAGTTAAGTGGGTTAAGGTAGGTGTTTATTTTATCGATGGCAATGAATGTGAGTGTGTACGACAAATATTCATACAAATAAAGATGACTTGTTGCATGAATATTCACATAAATTGAAAAAACATTCGTACAAATTTTTAAAGTATTGTTCGTTACTAATGTTGACAAGGGCCAATTGTTGGGAAAATCTTTTCAGCTGTAAACGTTATGCACAACCAAAATCATCTGCATCTACAGGTATTTGAGATAGGTTCTCATGTCAAAATCATTTATTTCCAGCGTGGTCTACATTATGAATCATTATATTTTAAAATTCTAACGTAAATGGCTTTCCAGCAAGGCACAGCTGTGTTTGGAGAGAAAGAAAATTGTCAAAAAGAAGAGGAGAGATTCATTGCTCTTCACGAAGGAACTAATAAAATATTTAGATAGTAAATGACTTGGATTTATTCAGGTTGAAGAACGATTTGTTGGTGTAGATTTTTTTAGCTGGAAAGAAAACAGGAAACAGGAAAACAGGTTCGAAATAAATAAAAAAGCGATATGAGAGCCCAATGTGATCAATAAAAAACATAAAAATACAATTTTCACATGCCCAGGTAAACCAACATAGCAAATGGGTGTCTTATAGTTTGTTATCATCGGCATGGAGTTCAGCTGGTCTGACAGTTGACCTTCTGAAAAAAAAACAAGCATATCATAAACCCACAGATTAACGTTTTGCATGGCCTGCTCGTTGAAAAATACTGACACAGCGTAAAAGATTGTCCAAACTTACTAAGGAGGGATCATGTGTCACGGATTTCGATTTCTTTACGTGCCACACGTCAAAGTTCCGATTACATCAGGGATTATGTTCCATAAAACAGTAAATAAGCAACGGTTCCAAATTGTATGGAAAGTAATCTAACGCATTAATGGTAAGCGCTTCTATTGTGGACTTGGAACGCATTTTGTGTGGGTGAATGTGAGTGACATATGTCACACCGCCTATCAGTCACTTTGGTGTGGTGCTAGATGACAAATCATACTACTCAGCAAGAGTAAAAAAAGTCTCTCTTCATTCATACACACCCAGTCGCGTGGAAATGCTACTTCTATGTGGTTTCTGTGTTATTTAAAAATATGAAATAGAAAATGTCACACTCCTAGTTTTTGATAATCGTGTAGCTGTCACATCGTAGACCTAGCGGAACAAACTGACCATAATATGTGATCTTTATTGTATTTTCAAGAATTTTTGAACTGGACATTTGCTATCAGCATGTATGTAGGTTTAGAGGGTTACGAACAACAATGTAGGCTGTAGGTTTGTTTCCTTTGATATTAATTATAGTTTTAATAAAAAAGTACAACTTACTACATCCCGGTAATTGTAAGCTTTCTTCACCATCGCAGAAAACCAATCCGTTGTACGATTTTTCAACAAAACAAAAACCATAAATAAATAATCTTTATTAGGATTTACTTCTTACGGTATACTCCAATGTACTTCAGTTCATAGCGTACGTCAATCATTCATGAATCATTTACCACATAATGTTTGCTCCCCACCGAAGGCATATTGTCGAGTTTCTGTGTCTGTTCATCGTTGCTGTTCTGAACGATTGACACACGACACCGTACAGATGCTGTTGTCGCTGAGAGTTTTGTGTAATCTGTTTTCGATTTAGTATCAATAATTCAGCACCAATTTCCCAAAACTCGATTGACCCTGTGGACACCCTACAAGATTTTCTCTCTAGTTGTTACTGCAGACAGGCAGACATCCAGCATAAATCAGAAGCTGCTCCACTGCTGGAACTAACGAGCAAATCATAAATCCTTATCGATTGATGTTTGCTTAGTGATGATTTCGTGTTTTGAAGAAAGTAGGAGAAGAAACCGCAGATAGGAAGATGAGCATATGGCACGACGTCTTAAGCTGTAGTGTAACATTGCCAACAACGCCACTTCATCGATTGCTCCGAAGACAAGCAAACACAATTCTATCGTTGATTCCTTGGGCGGTGTTTGTCGTCGATTGATTTGACCTATTTTTGTCGAAAAGTATAATAAGATCTTGGATCCTGGAAACAGCATGAAATACATTCAAGCTGAACCGTCTAACAGATTTTTCTAAAGAACTTCATTCATATCTAAACAGTGAAAATATAATGGGTACTACCAAATTCTAGATGGATGAGAGAAATCGATCTTTTAGTGGTTCTTGATATATCAAATACATGAAATACTCGGATCACTCGGACTTTTATGTCTTATCTCGGCAAAGAATAAGAGCAATACTTACACCTTACTGCAACAATTGTTTGATGAAAACAACCCTAGCAGCTCTTTGTTGTAGATTGTAACAGATGATACCCTTTCATCTTCTTATTTCATTCTCGTTTCAAAACATGTTAAGACCGTATTTGGGCGCCGTGAGCGAAAGGTGAGTGAGATATTTCCTTCACATATTTTCATTTATTTCGAGGACATAACGTCATGAATTCACTCCGGGAACTTAATTAACACTTTGATACGTTTAGCTACTAGAGGGTGTGGAATAAATAATTATTATTTTTGAATGCTGCATTTATACAACATATTCGAAAATAACAGCGATAACATATAGAAATGGGAATACGATTATCACACCTATCTTCAAGAATATTAACCATTCATACAGCACCTTACAATCAAATGGATTTAGCGGTGATGAATAATAACACCATATCATAAGAATTTCTACAATAGTTAGTTCACCATTGACGAAAGAATACCAACTTAGTATCACACACATCTATAGCTAAGTAAACAATACCGCGTTGAAACCACATGCTACTGACGATTTTCGTTTGCCCAAGGAAGCTTATCATACCCCTGTATCTATTATTTTCTCACAGTACTCACTTTGCCGGGACTGCAGAATGCTCTTTTTTGATGCGTGACCGACGTTCGCCAGTGTTACAGTTTAAATCAAATTTTTATTACGGATTTGATACACAATGCAATATTTGTTGCACTTGTTCGTTGCTCAGAAATAACAACGAAACTCAACTTTCCTTTTAGCTGGGAAAACTCTGGGGCACTATTGCATTGCCTTCACTTTAGTCACTCTCATTCTTCATATCTCTTGAAGCAATTGACACGTGACCTCCAACGGGTAGGTAATGTACACGTTATGATTTGTTCTGAGTTCTTAGCATTTCCATTGGGCCAGCTAGGATACTGCTCGTAAAATTATCAATCCTTCAACTTGTCGCGTGTTTGACCGAACACTTGTTCCGTGCATCATGTCCGCATGCACGTGTCGAGCATTGGTGCATCGAATGATCTCACGCCACAAGCGTGATGGAAGATTCTGCTCATTTCGCTAATTCCCTAGATACTCGTGTGGAAAGAGTAATTGGAAAATTGAAAAGCATATACTTTTGATTTATGTCCATGGCGGGTTAGAACTATGAAATCAGACATTCGGAAATCAGAGACGTGATGCATAGGGATTTCGAATGAGTGAAATGAAGACGACGAAAATATGTGATTGAGTATTATTATAAAGTTATGGATCGAACTGTTTGGGAACCTTTTTTTGTTAAAAAAATACGAATTAAATACGAAAGCCAAGTTCATAATTTACAATATGCACCCGTCCAAGCTACTTATTACTTATATTGTTTCTACGCATTAATTATTCATACTTAATGTTTCTAATGAACCTAGTTTCGAAGTTTTTACAACAAAATTAGTGAATATTGGAATGGCAAGTAATTCGTTCTAACTTAAACAATATTCCGATGAAACATTTAATGTTAACGTTGATATCCACTCCAACGTAACTCTTCCGAAAAAACTGTTACCCACACAAAAACATTATCCTCCAACCATCATGAATCGAAATAAAGGTCTAGGATTCTGGAACGAATCGGAAAATTGTCACAACCCCTGAGCGCAATCTCTCCCAACCCCGATAGCTTTGTTACTCCTCGGTGTATTCACATCGCTGGCCTTTGCTTTGGTCACGGTTCTTGCCTGTGTGAGGAATGTTACAGTTTTCTGCAACATTGGCAAAGGGTGACGCGGTATTTACAGAAACAGATGTTTTATTTACACCAGATTATACGGGAAGGAAGCGTGTTAAATATTATGATGATTGATTTTAACAGTTTATTGCATACGGCTGGGGGATGAGTCTATTTTTCATCATTGCATTACAGTTTACATTACATTTTATGAAACTTAATCTCTAACTATCCATAACAATATGTTTTTCTTAATTTTGCTCCACTTGATAAAGTAAATTATGAAATTTACCCTTAATCTAACACTTCTACATTGTTTGATGGACTTTTTTTCAATAAAATAATAAATAATGAATTAACTTGAACTAGGAGGCTCGTCCGCCATACGAAAAATGAGAAACAAATGAGCGCGATAATCCACTGACATTAAACCCACAAAGTAAACAGTCTCGAAGTAAAATTGTGCGGTCTGAATGGTAAAAGGACATTTTGGCTATGCGGTAGCAGAAGGAGGTACGTTTCAGATTCTGATTTTCTCTCTCACTTGTCGTCACATATTTTCCACGCTAACCTTCACATCATCACATCGATAGATGGCAATCGTTTCCCTACTTTGATATGGAACATCCAGCAAGTCATCTCTCATTTCCGATCCCTTCCCATTCATGATTGTTCCCAAACATCATCGAAGGCTTGGCTGAAAATGTGCCCCCAAGGGATGTGATTCGTGCAGATCTAGATCTATCTTCTTCACGGTCTTATCGATTAGCGAAACAAATGATAGGGGTGGTCGGCATCCGTGTGTTGGCTCTATCAAGTTGATGATGTGCTATAATTTCCTGTATTGTTCTCTTACATAGAAAAACCACACAACAAACGATTGAAAAGGCTAGTGAGGAATTTTGCAATATGTCTTGTTTTCATCAAGGACA
The DNA here is from genome assembly GCA_018908115.1 of Anopheles rivulorum. Lineage (NCBI taxonomy): Eukaryota > Metazoa > Arthropoda > Insecta > Diptera > Culicidae > Anopheles > Anopheles rivulorum. The sequence goes on along the minus strand of STHB01002650.1, from coordinate 4,956 downwards.
AGGAGAGTGGAATGACATGTTGAATGCAAGCTACTTATAAAGGAAAACATTTCAGTAATGAATTTCCTTAAAGGATGATCTAGTTAAAAATGAACAAAAACGTGTTGCATCCTGCGGACCAAACCATTCCTATAATTACAAGGTGGAATATATTTGGGTAATATTTATTTTTCCTATACCATGGCACCGATCCGGTGCTATGGAGTAACTAAATGCTGGGTGGCAGCACATGCCCACCATACGATTACTTAGTTAAGATACTTCGAATAGCCACGATGGATTCACTTGATGTGTGGCCTTCCCTAGGGAAACGTATATTAGACTAGGGCGTAGCATTAAATATCCGAAGCCTCCTGGTCACATGCTAACATTACGGTATTATAACCCAGTCTCGCGTGTTGAATCAGCGAAAGATTGCGTGCAGAGACTGTTTGTCTGATTTTCGAACTGATTAACACTGAGACTTTCCCCAACGAATCAAGTCTCTTTAGGTGCAAATTCAAAGTGCGGAAAGCAGAAAGTATATTCTACTGCTGTTCGAGGACATTCGATTGACAATTTTGTACGTGAAATGAATATAACGAAGAAATTTAATTACGTGTCATTTTGTTTGGTGACAAATCAGTTTTATCCTTTGAGAAGTCATGTCAGACAGGTTTTGTTTGATACAGCAAAACGGTTCTTCTGATACCTTGTATGGTACCGCAATATCGTTGATAAGGCCATTGATGTTTCTTATGTCTACAATTTGTTTGTTTTATTTTGTATGTCTTTAATGTATTTGTTCTCTGGTACTCAAGTTAATGTTTTATATCGAAAAATGTATGTCCTCTCAAGCTTCCAGTCAATTACAATACAATGTTTTATCTACACACAACGTGGCTTGTAATGATAAATCCGGGTTTCTAGATTTAGTAAATATCACACTGCGTCAATACCACCTTTTCCGAGTCAATAAACGTAAATTATTGGACTGTAAAATGTTCATTGTCACTTTCCAAAACAATCTAACCGCACTACAGGATACAATAATTACAACACCTTTGGTCCACTGCATGAGCAGTTGTTGAGCCAAAACGGTGCAATAAATTCTCTAAATATTGATAAGGCCATAACGGACGCACAGTTGAACAGATTCCTCTTCTCGCTTAAACACGTGGGTAGCGGACGGTAATGATGGTTCGTATAGGTGAATGCAAATAAAAAAGCCGTTCCAAGCACATATTGATAAGCCATGATTTATTGTACCAAGACACAGTTGGAAGGTACGGTTGAAAGTATAATATAATCATTTACGTTCGAAATGTAGTTCAATCCGCTCAGCACAGCTGATGTTTGCCCAGAGTTCGCTGTTATGTGCATCTGTTGAAATAGTTTGTCACATTCCCTACATATCCCAGACGCTTTTTTATCACAGATGTAATATTGTAGCCTGCTTATCATATAATTTCTTCGTGACTCACATGAAGGTATTGATAAATTCATTTTCAAACGTTTAAATGATCCATTTATATTAATTTTAACATATTCTTCATTCAACTTGTCGTTTTGTAAACATGCTTTGAACTTCATATTTACGTGCAGTTCAACAAGAAAAAGAGACCGCAAAACAGGTCAAACTCATGCCTTCGGTGATTGCCAAATAAAGTTGTTCCACTTATTCGAAAAACATATGTCCGCACCGTATCACATTGTATACGCAACTACTGGTAGAATCTGTTTCCGGTGTGAAAACACGTTATGTATGTTGTGTCTGACTTTAATGTTTGTACATGGTGACATATCGCTTCCTATCTGTAAATAAAAACCGTTCCACTCTGTCTGCATGGCGAATGGAAATAAAACGGTGGCAAAAACCATTCGCTGGCGCCTAACCACGACATGCCAATACGACCAAGCCAACGAGCTAATGTTAGCTGCACAAGAGCATATGGTGTGGTTGTGATATACAAACAAGTTATGCTCTGAAAGTAGAATGTTTTTTGTGGTTCAAAGATTTATAGTGTTCGATGTCCTAAAATAGGGTCACCACAATCATTTGAATAACTTCTCATACAATTAATGCAATACATTCCTTTCTTAGCTCATTTTGATGATACACACTCCAGAGGATTCATATTTTGATGTTTTGTTATCCTCAGTTAAAAGACTGCCATCAAGTGTAAGTGGAATCGTAGAAAACATCCAAATTATCAATCTACATTCGAATTTAAACACAATACATACTGTTTCGCATCCAACTCAAAGGATCCTTATGTCCAACATAAGGAGTGCAAAATTCTCTTGCGTTTCTTGATGAACAGTAGTAGCAATTAAATTTCAATTATGACATGTTCCACAATCACCATCTGTTGATTGTTCCTTGGTCAAGACCCGATGGTATTTCAAAGTCCACCTTCATATCGCATTGTCTCTGCTAGACATACAATAGCTGGAATGAGACATCGCTCAATTCCCAAGCTGTCGAAGGATGACCCGCAACAGGTCATCGACGTGCAAGAGAAACTTATCTCAAGCTATCCAATCACCCCCAACGCACTCGATGTCACAGCAGTGAGAGTATGGTACACAGGAAATTCAACGACAACATTTTCACCTCCTTCACGCTCCTTCACATCACGGACCGTAATTGTACAACTTTGCGCTGGTCAAGTGCCAAACCGACGCATTTTGGTCGAAGGCTCTGGTCTTCTAATCTTATCTCAGCGAAACGGTGGTCCATTTGCAGCATCTGCTCTGTCTGTTTTTGTCTGAACGGGTTATGCTAGCTGAAAGTGCTTATGTATCTAATTGCGTCAAGACAGACCAGTACAGACATTCCGACAATGTAGAAAGTGTTGTGCTTTGTTGCTTGCTCCGTAGCTCTATGATCAACGCAATGATTTGGATCACTAGCGTTGGACATCCATCAATTATGGGCTGTTGGGGAGATACAATAACAGCTTTTAATTTATTCCTCCCTCTTGTCTCTGGTAAGCTCAGGGGATCCATACCCAGTCACCACTGTAGGAGTTGCGTTAAATGTCAAAGTAAACAACATTTGATTGGGAAGCATAGCAGCAAGGTTGCAAATGTGGCTGTTTCGATGGCAAATTTACGAGTCTCTCGTTATAGTTAATTGCAGGTATCACTGTAAAATCTAGACGTTTATGACTTCAAAACATTTTATTCCATTTTTCAACAAGCTTAATTTATCTCATGCATCATTTTCATTCATGGTGGCATTTTACTCAAAAATCATTTGAGACATAGCTTTGTTTTGCTTTCTGAAACATGGAACAGATGTAAACCATTTTATTGTTGAATTTACCGTCGGCTTTTGTAACTTATGCCTATAATACTTATCAACGAATTGCGGTGTCTTATACATGGTTTGGTTATTTTTTACTGTGTTATTTATACCAATTAAGATATTACCATGACTGATTTCATTGTTTTTAAAAGCAATCGATAAAACTTTTTACATATTTGTTATAAACTCCTTTCTGTCTTTGATTTGACTCACCTTTATATTGTTCAGTTTGTTACTGTCCAGGCACCAGCTGAATTTGATATTCTTTTAATTTTACGATTACAACTTCTGTCAAGTGTTTTAATTATTTATTTTGTAGTAGGAAGATTTCTGCCGTACAATTTGTCTGAAGTTCAACGGGCACCGCCAACACTAAGTATAACAACATGTGTAACACCGAACGTCGGCGCCTTTACCGTCTGATTCATCAACGAAAAACATCACACACTTGCCGTCTGCAGCCAGATCCGCCTGCATTTGTTGCCAGACGGTATCATTTTATTGACACCATGCAGACAGCATCTGTTGCAATTTGCAGCGTATCACACCCGTTATCGTCGATAAAAGTTCAGCTCGCCACTGTTTCGTATTCATATGTGCATGATAAAGATTCCATGATTGCCACTGATTCAACGACCACCGTGGAACGAGTGCAGTTGATGGTGATGTGTTGCTGTAAGCTACCAAACGTCACGCTCTGCAATATGCTTATCATCTGACTTTGGGACACTTTGTCTCTCTTTATGTTTCGCTCAATTCACGCCACGTTGTTGTTCCACGGCTGCCTTCGATTATGCGTTCACTAACATTTTTATCGCTACGTGCTTCAGTTACCATCTCAATCTCACTTTTATAAACTCTCTTATAAATCCGGAAGTTGTCAATCCGAAATTGGTAGAAATGTCACCAACCACATCCGTAGTGCAGTGATGAAATATCCACAGCAATACTAGATCCACTGCAATCGCGCACAGAGAAAATCGAGCACTGATAAACGCACTCCAAGCGTCAAAAGGACAGAATCATCGTGATGGCCACGCCTTTCCGGAGCAGCAGGGCTGGAAAGCTGTGTACCCTATTTTATTTTCACCTGAGAAATGGTGAGCAGCTGGACAAAATGCTTTCTTTCTCATGTTAGAAGTGAGAGTGATATTCCAAGGGGTACAAATACTCACTTCCTACGATGAGATGTTGGTACTTCGTTTTTTCATAGACTTTTCTCATGTAATCTCACTAACGTGGATACTGCTTTTGGTGAGTTTGTCATTGCTGAGTGTCGGTGTTACTCTCACACAACTTTGCGAGAGTTGCTTTTCAATGCAATCACAATTCATGACTATGGTCGATGACTATTGTGTGAAGGTGTGTATGTAAACAAATATTATATTTTACTTATCTTGCATATTATTTTTTTAATAGCGTAGAGTAATTTGAACGTGCTATTCTTTAATATTCTTTTATGTATAACGTATACTTTATTGTATACTTTAATTTTTATTGAGTGATAAAGAGTCATATTTTTTAACAAATAATTAATTCACTACTACAAAATTTGAATTATTTATACAACGTGTTTGAATATTTTACACATGTGAAATCTAATATTTAGAAGTGTAGTAACTTTATCTTAATTCAATCACTTTCCATTGACAAAGCCCATCTAT
>STHB01002613.1:0-17566 GCA_018908115.1 Anopheles rivulorum | reverse complement strand
AAATTTCCTGAAACTGATAAATGGAAATAGTTCTAAAAAGTTTCACGAGGACCCCACCAGTCAGGACTGATAACATAAAGTCTGTTTATGTCACTGTCCGAAGGTTCTTACTGCGAACACTGATTTTAGACAGGAAATGTTTGTAAGCAGGCTATACAAATAAAACCGACATGCAACCACTTGTTGGCGGTTCCGTCGTGTCAATGGATAGCGGTTCCGTTTGGAAATTAGGCATAAGGCGAACGATAACAGCATTAGACACGATGGCGTTGTGCATTCGAGCATTCGTGTCAATAAATGTGTCCCGAACCAACAACAACCAACAATCGTAGCCATCTATTAGTACACGTACCATTGCATCCGTTGGTTGGCCGATTGGGATATAGATAGCTCGTTTTTATGGAAACGAAGATATGAAACGAAGATATGAAGATACATAATGACTCTTTAACAAAATACAACAATAATTTTAATTGTAAGCATAAATGTAACTGTGCTGTACGACTTAGTAATGGAGACTTTTATCTTTCTGTTAATGAAATTAAAATAAATTAAAATCTAATGGTATCCTGTATAAACAGAATGGTTAAAAAGGACGGTAGAATAAAGTAGCCAATTTCTTAAGCAATCGCCCAAACTCACTTGATTTGAAAACATACACACAGAGAACACCATAAAGCAGTGAAATTATGAATCACATTTCCATATTATCCCACGTGTCAAAACATCCCTTTATCCCGTTGATGGTGACCCGCATTGTTTCACAATCGTTGGAGGTTTAGGCGTAACGATGTTTTTCACCCACGGATTTTAGATTGGTAAACCGTGCCAGGCGTGTAGACGTGTCGTCATCTATTTTCCCCCTGCTATTCAGATTGGTTCGTACGATATGCCACCTTAGTTAGAACGCGTTTTCTATGTTTCGTTGCTCAATGGATGGGATACGAGCCGAATATCGTAAATACAAACACTACTGTAGGTCATCAACCGATATGCTGGGTGTGCTTGTGTGAGTAGCTAGGCTGAACCACACTGTACGGGGTAGCACAATGTATTAAGGGGTGGATTAAGCGGTAACGCAACGTTATCCTTTACACAGCGCGAAATTCACTGATACTGTGGGCTGGAGGCTATTTATTTCCACTGCGAAACACGATACACTTTCAGAATAAAGAACCGCAACATGAAGAGCAAAAAAATCCATGTTTTTGACCTTTCTTTATGCCTCTTTAAAGTGTTAACAAAGAAACAGCACTGTTCCGCTTGCCAACATGCAGAGCAAATTTCGCACAATACATTTGGTTACAAATGAGTCTACTAAACGTGTTATTAGCTATCGATTCCGAATTAACATAACATGTTGGTTAATTAAACACTCACTGTATATTTCACATGATAAAACCTATACGAACGATATGATTTAAGAACCTCGCCGTTGTTTCGTGGACGGGCAAACTTGTGTACAGCCACGGTGAAATGACAAGCGAACACTGAACACTTGGGTGTTTGTGTGCGTGTGCGAGTTTGGTTCGGCTGGGTTGGGAAAAAAACGGGAAAATCGGTGGAAAATTCAACGCACGCGGTTAGGCTTGTGAGATGTGCTGTGGTGTTGCCTGCTTTTGGCTGCGTACTTGATTTGCTGAAAGTTGCATGAACTGTGGTAATAATGGTTTGATGTCGGTTTAAAAATCATTCGTTGACATAACATATGATGTTGAAAAATATGCCTTTTTGTGGAAAAATTGCAACGACTGATTAAATCGTTCTTAATTCCTTATAAAATTAATTAACTATACTTAATAAAATGAATTTTCAAAATATTTCAATATTTTCAGAAATCCTGAAATATGGATTCCGAAAATTTATTATCTAAACAACAACACATAAATCAATCCAAGTTTGCTTCATGAAAAAATGGTTCGAATGATTATCTATCTGGTAGATCTGAAAGATACACTATCTATTTAAGATACCAAAACTCACATTCAGAAAATTTATAAGCTGTAAATGTTGTAATAAAAGTACTTATAAAACCGAGTGTAAGTTAATGGTGCTCATAACACACAAAAAATCGCTAAAAGCATACTTCAAAGAAAAAAATGAAAATATTAATTTATGACCGATCGGTACTACCTGCAGTAAGGGTAAGATTTATTAAATCATTTCGCGATCGGAAACTCGATCGGCGAACATTAGGAAAGGAAAAATGAAACAAAAACCAACATCTAAAAATAAAACACGGAAAGCAACTTCTGGGAAACTGTTTGTTGTTTATATAATAAATGTGTTGCTGAATGTTGCTTTTTTGCCACCTTTTTACTACTGTTAATGGAAGGGTGAAAAGAATAAAAAACGAAAAAAAAATGCAGAAAAAGTCCAAACCACCTACGTACCGCGATCGTTTGTCGTATGATCAGTAAACTTGTTTCACTAATATATGGGGATTCTGTATCGTTTTGCATCTTCCGTTTTGAGCGTTTCTGTGCGGATGTGTGAATATAATAAAACATGCTCAGCGGCTCGTATCACTAATTTTTTGGAGTGTTGAAATTTGAGAAACTGGGACCAGTATTACCATAGATACTGGCATTTTTCTATGTCAAGGATGTAAATACTAGTGTTGTCTTTATTAAAATCTATCTTTTCGCTAGTGAAAAAGGGATCTTGCTGTGGGATTTTTGTGTGTGTGTTAAATCATCACTATCGTTTCGATACATTTGCAAACTAAAAATAGTTCATTCTTAATCCTTGTTATCAATCGTACAGCACACCCGATCCATTTTTCACGCTTAGGTTGGTGAAACGTGAGCTAATTTGTACGGCGCACAGCACAGATGCGGCCATGTTTATGTGCCACACTACAGACAGAAGTGCCAACATTCCCCTGTTTGGCGAATCGTTTACTACTCGATAAGAAAAAATTTAAGAAGTTGGCTCAATTTAATTTGGGGCGGCCCGGTGGTGTATTTGGCAACGACGCCAGTTCCTAACACGACCGGACCGGGTTCAAATCCCATTCGGACCGTCCTCCCGTAGCACGGTCTGACTAGCCTGCTACGTGGTAAAATTAGTCTAATACGGCCACAGGCCGTTCTAACATAATTAAAAAAAAAAAAAAAAGTTGGCTCAATTTATGTTATGAAGTGATTTAAAATGTGTACCGGATTTATTTATTCGTTTCTGTTTTATTGTTATACAGCGAGGATAGCCATTTATCCACCGAAATGGTAAGTTGTAGTGTACGGTACAGAGCAAACAAAAGTACCTACAGTTCGTTTGTTATGTGGGGTGATTTACTCTTCCATCGACACACGTGAGACAAATCGTTCTTTCTGGTGCACTGTTGGCAAATGTCACGATATCGTAAGGCTTAAACAGTTTTTATTTTTGATAGGATTGTTTTCAAAGTTCAAAGTTTTCAAAGTTTGTATTGTGTTTTAATTCCTATGTGATAATAGCTTAAATTGTAAGCACAAGATGATATAAAATTTTTATTCAACTTCAAATGTTTAAAAATATTGTTTTTTTTATTTATTTTATTTATTGTTATTTTATTAATTTTACTAATAAATTGATATGTTATAATAAATATGTAATAATACATAAATTGTACTAACAAACATAATAATTTTCATATGCTACCACAATCATTCTAGATACACGCTTGTGCATTAGATGGTTCCGGTTGCGTGTAATTTTAACCATCGTGTCACGTTTCCATCGTACGCACCGCCTGCATGCAATAGGTGCACGATATCGGGGATGATTGACTTCAGCTGTCGGCTGCCCGATATGTGTGTTTGTCGTCTTGTCAATACAACAATTTGCACGCTTGCAGCGGCAACACCAACACCGGGGCGCCCCATGTATGGTGGCTTTAAACGGGCTCTCACGCATTGCCGAAGTCTCAATCCGATTCGAACGGTCAGCGAAGACGAACGTGCGAGCGCGCCCGAGCGTCCGCTCATAACTCTCGAGCTTGTGTCCATTGCCGGGCGGCGTGTGCGTGCGGTGTACGTGCTGTCGTGCTAAACAAGGCGAAAATTCCCGCGCAATCCGAGCGAATTGGTGCTGCCAGTACGCCCAGTAGCTGGCAAGGAACCGTGAACCGCGAGTGGCTAGTTTGTGCGGAAACAACACCAGCACGGTTGCACGGTGTTCGGTGGGGCGATTGGGTTATTGAGCTAAACCTGTTTTTTGTGCGCTCGAGATCGTGAAGGTGGACTTGTGATCTTCCTGTTGTGATCTTTCTATCGCCGTTGGGTTTGTGGCGATCGGGATTTTGCGTTGCGGAAGTTCCACGATCGCAACCAAAGTGAGAGTGAGTGTTTGACGCGACTTGTGAGAGCATGCGTGTGACCGCGAATTCTCGGTAGACCGCCAAAAGGTTGGGTTGGAGAATTCTCGAACGCCCAGGAAAAGCCCACAGAAGAAGAATAGATAGATAATCGAGTGAAGCCGAAATCCACCAAACAAAACGAGTTGATCAAGTGTATGTGTTTGTGTGTGGGATCTTCTGATCAAGCGGAGCATCATCTTCAGTGTTGCGATCATCTTTAAAAGTTAAAATAATTCTTGAGTGAAGTGTGTCTGGTTCCTGCGGAAATTCATGCTTTTCCCTACATCCGCCACTTCGTAGTGGTACTCCACTCACAGGGTAGGTGTTGACGTCTAATATTGGGTTCACGTTTATCGCTTACAACCGTATCAATGCATTTACCACAGAGCGTAAACCACACTTTATTGGTGTCAATCAAATGTCCGGTTTTTAAGGACGTTAGGCTACTGGCCCCTGTAGCCAGAGAGTGCGATGTTTATCAGAAGATATAAAGAAAACAACAACCCTATCGTATGGGAGAGCAAAGCACACCAAAGAGGGTCATGGCTGCAAGCGAAACCTGCCGGATGACAAAGCTAACCGATGATTTGTCCCCTTCGGGCAACATCGGTTCAGGGTATCAAATGCACCAGAAGAAGTTCGATAAGATATGGTGCGCGCGTTATCGGTGTCGTCGAATACTGTGCGGATAAGCCCCATAAGATTGTTTCCGTCCCGTTCCGTCTGTTGCTTGCACCAGGAACTGAAGGTTTAGTGTGTTGTTGGTTTGTTTGTTTTGTGTTTTTTTTATGTTGTTGCTACCCCTTTCCAATCAGTTCTCCAGTTCTTGACTCGACGGGATCTGAATTTTAGAGAAATTTTACGAGTTTTGTGTCGCGTTGAACACACGCTTCAAGTATGGTAATTTCGGTCAACGTATACGACCATGCCATGCAGCACAGTGAAGAACCATATGTCTGGTACCGTAGTATTATGCAGATTACACTACCGACTACGGAGAATCGCAAGACGAGATTCGTGACAGACTAGTAGCGAAGTGAAAGGAACTCACCTTGCGTGTGTGTGCATTACAGTGCGACACATCAGCAGGTTGTGGAGAGTTTTTTGTTTTCGGTTTTAACGTATCGATTACCCAGCCAATTCCGGTTTGAAGCACTGCGGAATGGAATATCTGGATGAACACACGCGTAGAAAAAAAAATGGAAACAGTGCCGGCTGTGTTGTTGTGTTTTATCATCGCGTCGGTAAAGTTCCCTGAAGCGTGAAACATGATCTTCAAACATACTTTATCATGACTGTAATTGAACGTGATGTCACGTGCGAAGCACCGCACTATAAATAATTTCTGTGATTTCTGTGATAATTGTGCAATAGAATGTGGTTAAGGTTTTTTTTAGAGCAGATTTATGTTTGTTGTCTCTTTTAAGACTAACAAAAAGACACAGAAATTGGTGACATGCTAAATCAAACACGCAACACGCAGTTATATTTCATTTTCAATACTCACCTGTACAACGGTTGATAAATTAGCTCAACCTTAACCCACGCAGCGAAAGAAACCTGTGGATAAAAACCGAAAACATCAACATACATAAAACCCCGTACCGAAGTTTTGTGTCTCCATCTCCAAGGATTACATCAACACGGTAAAATTGTTTTGGGAACAAAACACTCACTATTCCAACGCAAAACCGGTCTTCGAGAGGGTGAAGTCGCATCACAACAAACCTACTCCCCTCGTACCAAATGGGGGTCGATTCGGGGGGATTTTTTTTTGTGTCCGTTTGAAATGTACGAATTTCGCTTTGAATAGGAGGCGAACTCAACGACGTGGGGCAACGGCATGGTAGCAATTCGATCGGTAATGCTTTATGCGAGTGCCTTAAAATAGCACACGGAAACAGGCTCGGATGCGATGATCAGCATTAAAATTCTTAAGACATTTGTACAAAAGACAGTTTAATGCTTCAAACAGTTCGCCGTTTAGTTATCAGTACAGGAGGTTTCAATTTTGGGGTAAAATAATGGCTTTTTAAAATGATTGCTCTCAAACGATCGCGAAGAAACGGCAAAGGTTGCCCAAGAAAAGCCATAAAACGAACGACCTTTGCAAGGAAATGTCGATGGACGAAACTGTGGAGTTAGCAAGACGGACCGAGCGACGATCGATTTGTGGAACGCCGAAGTAGAACTGGTTTGGCGTTGATTAATTTCATGCTGATTGCCATCTGAAGATCCGGAAGTGACGAAGGGATTAAGAATAAGGGTCCTAAGCTGGGTAGAATGATTTTATATTAGGTGGTTGGCTGTAGCGTTTCACAATTGAGTCACACGAACACGAAGATGTGTTCTGTTTTGCTGGGTGGATTATGGGATATTTTACAAAATATTTCATCTCTCACCCCACACGAGCAAGCACTTGGTATTATGGTCTTTCCCCGTACGTAATATGTAGCGCATGAGTGGAATTATACGTTGCTGTTGCTAATTAATACTGTGCGCTCGTGATCCGATCATATCCGGTTGCATTGGGTGTGCGATTGCGTCGGGTCATCATTCAACAGACGATCATTATCAACATCAAGCATACGGCAGGCCGCAGCGGGTTTGGCACACATCGCTCGACACGTTGCCCGGCAGTACGGCTCAGTACAAACCGATTGTTATGAGTATCAATGACTAATACCACCTGGCGAAAAGGGATTCCACATCCCTTTTGCTTGGGTCGGTATTTGGTGTGCGCTTAAGAATTTAGAAAGATCAATGTAACTCGTAGAAACAACTAGGGTAATGTATATACACTGAACCTGGCGCGTCTCATGCGCAAATCATCATCATAAAAAATTTGAAGTATTCGTACATGAAAACTTCAAATTTTTGTGTGTTGTGCTTGATATTGTGAAACATCTTTCAAATTTCATTATTGTTAGTTGCAAAGTACGGTTCGCGAGCTGTATGAAGGAATGACAGAGTCATTGGAGCTCTTCGTTGAAAGTGATTCATCTCATATTAAAATTAGTTCATGGTAACAGTCGAATAGTCAGGTCCAAAATTCTACAAATTTGAACTTTGAACTTTGAAATTTGAACTTACGGGCAATGATCTAGGACATCGCAATTCTGTGATTGAGATTAGAAGTGAGAATCCACAGGAAATTTCTCTCAACCAATGTACATTGTATCCCAGTACATTCAGATGTACATCGTTTCCCAGTACAACCAGATAAATCTGGTTAAAATACCATTAAAGATAATTACTGAATAAATTAAGAGCAAACTTACCCTGCAGAAAGAGTAAATTAGCAGATCGTTGTAAGGTTGGGATGGTTTGTATCTATGATCAATATCAACAAACTTCTAAAACAACCCGAAATTTTAAATGAAACTTACAAAATCTTTAATACCAATCAAGCCAAAAGTAAACGATCTTCCATTATGCTTATGTTCTAAAAAGTACAAATTGCATAATTAAGCGTTCGAAATGGGTCAGTATTTTCACCCACAAGTGTACTTATTGCCATGCCTGACGTCAATGCTAGAGTACCGTTGATAGATCATAGCGGTAACGATGGGAAATATTCATTCACTGCAATGCATTGTCTGTACACATTTTTCGCAGTATTTTTACCACTCTCATCGGCGTGAAATGAATCGCGTGTGGAACGAGAATGGTACTAGAAGTACTAGAAGTATGACCTAGAAACGTAATTTTCCCTTGGTAAAAATGTTTTTGATAATTTTGATTTTGATTTTGATTTTGTTTTTGATAATTTGGTGATTTGGTGGTCTTTCTAGTCTTTGCAAAACTTTAAACCTCCGGTTGTTTCCCCATGGCTGCCATTGAATATATATGCTACACTGGATAATGAATTATTTTATCTTCGTATGTTTCTTTCTTTGCGATGCATTTTTGTTTTAGCAATCTCAAATGCAAAACAATCTCACGTATCAACTATGGGTTGTTCCGGCGAAAAGATAACAACAAACTTGTAGTTCGGGATTCGGACGGTTACGAATGCAGCGAAATATGTTTTTTAACGAGTCGTCATAAGAACGCGAGTGTACTGCGTGATAAAAGAAAACCCAGCGAATTACACTTTTGCACACAACGGCTTGCAGCACGTGGACGCACTGGCACTGCAGCCTTAGTGATTTTGTTTTTCGTATGCTGTTTGTGCGCAATATGTTGCCTTTTCCTGTGGGCAAATGTTTGCTCGTAATCACCAAACGGCGTTGTTATCTCGGGGCGTGAACGGAAATGCTTCATCCATGGTACAATTATGCGCAGTTTGTGCTATTTCGGGCATTGTTCATTTGACACTGTTTCGGGCTGCGTAACGTAAACTGCTGGTACCGTCGTTGATTCGGTCGATCACTATTTGCCTGCAGGATAATGGATTGTTCGAAATTTGTCCATCTTGGTGGTGGCGCCATCAGGACGACTCGGAAACGCCCGTGCTAAGGATGCTGGAGGATGAAGGAAATTGGCTCGGAAGGACAGTGCAAGCGGTGCTCAAATGTTAATTAACGATTTTTATTGAGTTGACGTAGGAGCTCGAACTTTACTCTGTAGGGCTCTGTAGCTCTTGGTTCGCGTTTCATGGCTATCGGTCGTCGATGTTAGGACAAAAGGACATGTGCATTAAAAAAAAGGAACATGGAAACGGATTTATGTTCGTGATAAATATAAAATTAATAAAATTTATATTGGTGGTGTGCATATTTACTTATCTCCATCATTATGAAATAAATATTACTCATTTTATTTTTATACTTATATTTTTAAAGGCATTTTGTTGATTGTTGGAAAAAGGGTAATATTGATATTATTATTATTATTTGTTTATAAAAAATGCCCTGGTCGTTTAAGAAGCAATAGGAAATATAATTGGAAATTCATTGCTATAAAAATACTATGATGAGCATTAAATGAAAAAGTAGTACAAAACTATAAAAAGTTTTCTTCCACAATGAAGATATTTATACAAAACTTTACTAACGACGAAGATACAAAACCAGAATTAAGATGATTTTAAATCAGTTTTCTCCTTCAATGAAACAATTATGATGTTTAATATAGCAACAAAAAGAGTATTTTCTAACCCGACAAAATTTTCCAAATAAACCACGGATGAAGCGTTATGACTGCTTCGCCGCGTATTGCTGTTTACTTAACTCACCTCATAAAAGCTGTTAGCAATTCATTGAATTGAACTAATATTTGTATTCGCTTCAACCGGAAAACATAATTTCGATCACATGTGTTAACAAGAATGCAAACAAAACACGGAAAAACTTACCATTTTTCTTGCTGCCCGTAGTAAGCTGCTCCGGTTTCAGGTATGAAGCGCGAATGACCTTTAGCGAGATTTATTTATTTTTATGTTCTTTTTGGGGTTTGCTTGCCAGATTAAATGCATTCTTTTCCAGTAACGGATCCGGCCATCAAACGCGCCCCATTGCGGGGGTACGGTTTTTCGTGGCTGCGTTATTCCGGCGATACGATATTGACCCATCTTCGAAGTGCCGGGGTGTGAGCGTGTCTGTTCTGTGGCCAGCGTGTGTTGTCGGTGTTTAATTTACGAGTGTCTCATTTTCTGCTTTTCTGTCGTTCTTTTTTCCCCAGATAAACCGGACCCAGTCCGCAACCGGGACAGTGCAATAGAAAGGTGGCTATAACGCGTCCAGTGGTGGTGTATTTTCCCAAGTTCGTTCCCAAAAATTCCGCGGAACTGGTTTTGTTGGGCAGTGAGGTCTCATACATTGGACGACTTTAACGCGCGCCGAAGGATGAAAATGGGCTTGTAGGTTAGTGACAGTAGCAGGCTCGTGCATACCTGTCAGGTTTCGGCTTTTGTAGCGCGCTCAGTACGGTCCGAGACGGCAGCAAGGATGTACGCCAGGATATTCGGCTGCCTGTTGGTGCTGTTCGGTGTGCGGTCCAGTGTGTGCAGTTTGCCGTGTGATTTCATCGATTCGGTCAACATTACGGATGGGGAACGGTTGCCGAACGGCGAGATCCGTCATAATGGGGTGATCTACAACCAGACATACTACCGCACAATCGACTACGATTATGAGGACTATGCGACGAAGAAGTTCGTGCAGCAGTACATACGCGGATGTTTGTGTGCGGTACGGATATGTGTGCGGTTGTGCTGTGGTGAGCATGAGTATCTTGGGAAGGGATGCACGCACACGGATAGCTATTTACCGATCGTGGCCAACTTGAGCTCACCGACGGAGACGGCCGATCTGCGGAACCATTCGCTGTACGGGTTTCTGTATGGCAAACCGTGCGGGCAGGTGTACGAGCTGCTGCCAGAGGAAAGCACCGGGGACGAGTGGAACATTGCAAGGGTAAGTTGAGGGAAAAAGAAATTGAGATTTTTGATCTAGTTTTTCCATAATCCTCGGTTATCAGTCCTTTAGTAAGCCTTACTTAGCTAATGAGAACGACGGTAGTAAACAACATTTCTTTAAATTACAATCTTGGCAAGGGCCAAAATCTTAAGCATTTAGGCATTCTTATTGGGTCCTTGCCGCAAGGGTTCTAAATACCTGAAATAATTCAATGCATATGACGACGTCGATAGCGCAGAATGGTATAGTGCTGTTGATGTCTAACTGAACCCATCGAATGTTGAATCAGAGTTCAGATTTGGTGATCATCCCGTGTTATCCGGTGTATTTTGCTGGGTCTGATAGATCAGCAACAGTTTCAGTATAAGGCATAACTTTCAAAGTTGATGGCTCTATAGTTACATAGATAAAGAAGCTCGCGTTGGGACTCTCGATTAATCATAAATATCGATCGTTAAAGTCCTAAGACCGCTGATACCGATGCGAGAGCTTGACATCTAGTATACAGTAGAGCTAAAATAAAGAGGAAGTTCTCAGTTATAATCTCATCTAAACAAAGTCCTCTGCCTTTGTGCCACTACATATTATTCATGTGGGGATGTATTTCCGTAGAATTAGATAAACCACATAAGGATGAGCAACGTCGTTTACTGATCATTAAGCACACCATCTCAAGTGCTTGGTTACGATGCTTTATCGGATTTGATTGATTAGCCTTGTAGGTATTAGAAGCTGGGGTTTCATCAACGGCTTTATTTTCGAATTTAAACCGTCTAACGCGCTTATCGTAAACTTGAAGGCTTCTCCGTCCTTATGCCTTCTGTCTAACAGACAGCACAACAACATGAGTAAGAACTGAGAGTTAGATGTTTGCGTTAAATTATATTCAGTAAGAAGTAGATTTAGTGAGAAGGAGCCAAAAAAACCAAAATCGTTTTGTATAACAAAGACAAGTTTTGTGAAATTCAAGGTTAAGGAGTAGGGTTATATTTAGATACGTTAGATACATCTGAACAAGAAACTCCTCTACCTATAATGCGAATTTAATGTGTGACTGATAAAGGTTTAAGTAACACCGTTAAAAAATAATATTAAATCTTAACTCTGATTGACAGCCAAGAGTACGAAATGAACAAAGAGCTTCAAACTGATGATAAGATGGATTAATGAATGATAATTAATATAAAAATTTGTATATTTCATTCGATTTCGTTGGCGTGTATTGTTTCCCATCTGCCATCGCAAGGAATGATGGATGGATTGGTTTTTGATTTTCTATTTTTCACTGTTGTTGTGGTTATGGATTAATTTTCAACTCCAGTTCAATTCCAGTTTGCTGCTCACACCTTTTGATTAGCAAACGGGAAGTGAAACACACGCGACACTAGATTCGGTTGCAGTCGGATTAGAACGGAAAGATTAACTGAAGAGAAGCCAACATTTTTGAAGGCCAAACGATTGATGGGATTTGTTTAGTTTTTTTTTTGTTGGAGAATGATGTCCCCTCTTCGTAGCGTATCCGAAAATATGGCAAAGAACGATAGAAATAATGGGTGGATAAAATAATAATTACACCTCGAGGCGCATTACAGAACGAGAAGCCGGAATGCTAAAGACATGCCTCACGCCGCGAATGATTGACAATTATTTATGGGTTTCTTGTCATAACAATTCGCAATCTGCGCCATTCGCTGAAGGCCGAAAGGTGATTGTGCCGGGTGGCAAATTTGAAGTGGAGTTGATTATTGCCACGGTATGCAATCCGCCGGTGATGTGTGTCGTGTGTTCGTCTCTCTTGAATTTCCTTTGACTGATACTATTTGCGCTACCACTTAGCATATCGCAACGCGGTGTGAACGTGTGTGACTGTTGAAGTAGTTTGCATAGTGGGGCAAGAGCTGATAACGATGTAGAAGAGAGTTTTGGACGAGGGAAATGGTTTGGATTTTCCAGTGTCAACGCTAGATAAAGACATAATTGTTTATTGTCGACATACGGGAAAGATTGTTGCACTGCGCCGTTGCGATCGTACGAAACGGCATGAAATTGATGTGCAATTGACACCAACACGATCGTGGATGTCACACGAACGGCAAAAGGTGTAATGATCGATCGTTGAATGATCGTTAAAGTTAGTTTTTTTTTAATTTTTGGGTAACCTTTTTGTGATCTTCGCATGTACGATCATGTTCGTTTGATGTTTATGATAGATTAGAAAAAAAAGAAGCAGCAGTGAATAACGAAGATGAGGAAATAATCTTTCTCGCTATTGATCTTTGTACACGCATGTCAAATGTGAAGTTCCATCGAAATGAGTAATACTTGAAAGATCGCGTTGCTGCGTGACGTAAATCGGATGTGAAATGTGCTCACCTGGAGCGAAATGTTTGGGTTTATTCTATTTGCTGTAGCAGAAACTCTTTTTGTATTTGAAGTGTGGTGAAGAACTTAATGAGAAGGTTTTTTATTTAAATAAAAAAAACACATTGCTCTAATAAGGCCTGGTCCATATACATATGAAAAAAACTATTCAACCTAATAATAATAAATTTTCTCTTCATTTTTTCACTTTTTTTTTAGAATGGCAGCCTTATCATAGCGGACACGATGCTCATTCCACGTAGCCAGTACTGTCTAGCGCCCAGACAAAACAGTACTTTCGTCTCCGGGCTCGTTTGCTTCACGTCCACCGAAGAATTCAAGTACCATCTCTATCCGGTCGGTAAGTAACATCGTCCTAGGATGCGCCGATCGGCAAAATTAGCCGACGGTTTTCGGTACGAATTAGGCGTATTGGTCGTTTCCTTGGAATGTTGTTTAACCATGACGAGACGGTTTATGAGCCCTAACGACATGCATAATATTGACACTGCGCAGTGCGAGTGTATCGGGGCGAAACCGTTTTATTGTTTAACGCATCGGACAACCTTTAGCATGGTGTACTGTCGACGTTGCAACACGCGCGGGTGTACGCTTTGTGCAAAGGCTCTATTTGGGCTGCAGCATCTCGAACATCAAACAGTCGCTGTCTGTTTAGTGTTTGTAATGCGGCTAATTTGCTCGATCGGCAACACCGTTGTTCCTCGGGGCGATAGTCTCTAATGGCTTCCGGTCCGGTGATAATCTCCAAACGCGGCCATCTGTTGCTCCGATAGCCAGACGCCGGTAATGGCCCAGTCGCGACCAATTAGACCGGTGGGTGGTAGGTTTTGACATTGGCAATGACCTACACCTTTCTAGCGTACCCAACCCATACCACAGGGGTAGAAATAGGAATGTCTGAAGTGTTCTCGGGAGCAACCACTACCGGTGACTGTTCGCCGTGTTGTCTGCATGAGATGGCTTCTAAGTCAGAACGGTGGCCAGTGCCGGGTTTCCCCGGCGTAACAGAAAAAAAGTGCCAATCATGGTCGCGGTAAACGTCTAATGACGTCGAACTAATTTGAATTCGTTCGTGTTAAGTGGTTATGCTGTTTGAGTAGTTGCCACATTTATGTTGATACGGTGGGTTTGTTCGTTGGTGGTCAACCCCTTGTTTATGGAAATGATATTTAGAAGTCCGATCTAGTTCTTTTGGGAACATCTTATTAAAAATAATTAAAGAAGTATTAATAACTTTCAACTTAGTTATTTGGCATGTCAAATATAACATACTTTCTATTACATAGTTTGTTTATTTCTGCTAAGTGTTTCATTTCATTTCTTTGTATAGTTTTGTATGTTTTATACAATGTTTTGTTACATTTTTATGAAGTTTTGTTGTTGTTGTTCAATCAATGTTCCAAAATTTTACTTAGATTCTTCTTTACTATGTGTTTTGTATATATTTTATTTAATTTTTGTTTCTCATAATAATATGGCTGTATATTTAAATATGTTATTTTACTGAATATTAAAATTTTATATTAAAAAAAACCCAACGTTTCCTTAAGGCTTTGCTCGTATTCGGACATATGTTACTTATTTTCTTCAGATATTAATTCAGAGATTAAACACTCTCGTATCATTTAATCCATTAAAGCGTATTCTAAAATTAGCTTTCTACGAATTATGGATACGGATACGCAAAACTTATGGGCACTTTTCCGCGTTAGGCGAACATAGTTGAACCTATTGAGAAAGGTGCCGATTCCCGATTCCGGAAAGCTGCCGAGAACAGAAACTGCGTAAAAACCATTTACAGTTCGATAACGGAAGCGTGTTATTTGCTTTTCCGTGAGCTGACTCGTTCCGTTTTTTTTTTTAATTTAATTCGCCTCATAGCTACCAAGCGAAGGTGTGTCAACACGTGTGGTTGGGAAGAGTATTTCTGAGGGCGGTTGTGTTTACGCTGATGTAACAGGGCGAGCCACTGATGCAAACTAGCAGCACATTCGAATACAAATAAAAGGATCCCCCAATACCAATAATGTTTCTATCATCGTGACCATATGTCTGCGATGGGTTGTCCCTTCACAGGGACAATGGAAAGAGAGAAAGACAGATGTAGGAATGGAGCATTGGGGTTCATTATTGTCATTCATTAACATTTGTGGCGCCGATCCCGAAAAAAAGGGGTTCGATACAGGTAAGGGAGTGTAGAAGTTATATTATATTACATTTTCGTATTTGCTCGTTTTGTTGGGTCGTCCATATCGGTACCGTACGCAAACTATTCGTAAAAAACAGATTGGTTTCGGTTGGAGGTCGGAGACTGATAAGACCCATATCAAACTGGGTCTAGCGCGAAGGGACCTCAATGACATGTTCAGCTTTTGACAGTGCTTTTGTGAGATATTTAACCTTTGTTGGTTACCCCAAATCAATTTGAACTAATTTATGTTTACTCATTTAGAACGGATAGCCTGTTATTGCAATATATATATATATATATATATATATCTCTCTCTCTCTCTCTCTCTCTCTCTCTCTCTCTCTCTCTCTCTCTCTCTCTCTCTTTGGCTTAACGACCTACTCGGTCATGCCGGCCATCAAATGGTTTACTAGACTATTAAATACCACGTAGTTGCATAGTCAGTGCTCCCTACGGGGGAGCGGATCCGAGTGGGATTTGAGCTCCGTCCGGTCGTGTTAGGACCTAGCGCCGTTGCCAAATATACCAACAGGTCGCCCCGCCTATAATATACAATAATTTATTAACGAGAAAAAAATTTTAAATGGATTATGCCATTTGTTATTCTTTTGCAAGGATTCGCATAATCTCTTCTTTTGTTGCTTATTTTTTAACAATATATTTGTTCTTTCCTTTTTATTGTTTTGTTTAGTTTTTTGTTCGTTTATAATTGAACTGTTAAATATGTAACTCTGATTAAACAACATTTTAGCAATTCTTGCAAATTGCTCGTTCACCTATGTTTGGTAGTTTCTTTTCGTATTCGTATGCGTCACAACGGTTCCCTAGCATTGATATAATTAGGTTTTTGTTTTTTAGAAATGTTAATCATAACTTTACTGTGTGCACACACCACGCAGAGCAACAGGAGTCGAGCGTTGGATGATTAATTAGTAAAATCATGCCGTTCGATCTGGTGCTAGCTACTGTGCAATTCCCGTGGTGAAGCTATACCATCCAATAAAACGGCAGCTCTCTATTTTCGTTCTCCGAATCACAGATGGTTTCTGGAGGGGGGTTGCTTTTTTCCAGCCAAATGCCATATCCACGTGGGGTCGCTTATCAACTGTTGACACTAGGAAGTTGTAGTCATGTTAATCTGCCTAATGCTCTACATGATGGGCTTGCCCCGATAGGTTATGCATATACTCTCCATCCACACATTTCTGCGGAATAACTTTCGATATCAATAAAGTGTGTGTTGAATGTATTTTGGGGTAGCAGGCAATCGAATCGAAATTATTGTGGTGTGGCTGCTGCTAATTAGGCGGCCGTTTTATATTGGGCCCGTTTTGATTAAACAAACCCTCCTAAATCATGTTCGATCGTTTCAGGCATGCTGCTATCGGTTCCGTTCCTGCTGCTTACGTTCTTCGTGTACGCCTGCATACCGGAACTGCGGAACATGCACGGCAAGTCACTGATGTGCTACGTGCTGGGGTTGAGCGTCGGCTATACGGTGCTGTCGTTGGTGCAGCTAAGCGTCTTTCCCGGCTCGAGCTCGTCCTGCGTGATCTCCGGCTACATCGTTTACTTCTCGTTCATGGTCAGCTTCTTCTGGCTGAACGTGATGTCGTTCGATATCTACTGGACGTTCAAGTAGGTTCCCTGCCGGTGCACTGGCGCATTTTGTTTGCGATTGCGATTTTGTTAATCTGTGGTAAACACTTTTCCACCCGCAGGGGCGTCACGGGTGTTCGCAGCTCGGAAACGAAGAAATTTCTGCTCTACTCACTGTACGCCTGGGGATGCCCGATCGTGCTGGTAGCGACGGCCATAACCGCAGACTACACCAACATCCTGCCGTACTATCTGCGGCCACAGTTCGGCACGACCAGGTGTCTTTTTGTTGGTAAGTAAACAAATTACAAACGGTCGGCAAATTCGAATTGATTTATTTGAAAACTTTTCTTTCATTTTAGAAAACAAATTCATCGAGTTTCTGTACCTGTACATGCCGTTGCTGATTCTGGTGTTCATGAATGTGGTGTTCTTCATCATAACTGCCCTGCGTATTTACAAAACACAATGCGAAACGTCGGTGGTTCGTCGAGGCGACTCAAAACGGCACACTAAGCTGGACAATGATCGTGATAGGTAATGAAAATGGTATTACATTTGCCATTGATGTTAGTACTAAGTTTATGGAGGAAAGAAATGAAGTCAACTACTAGTAGACTAGTAAGTAAGTAAAAGAGACTAATCGTTATAAAAGACTGTACAGAAAGGATTTATCAGATCAGGTCAGATGTT
>STHB01002577.1:0-17595 GCA_018908115.1 Anopheles rivulorum | reverse complement strand
AGCGGGCAGATAGTAAAAAAGGCAGCCAGTTTCACCTTAAACATAGCGCAAACCTGCAAGTTCGCTTCGCTTACATCCCAAAAGTGCAATGTATGACCAGATTGGTATGCTGGGTTCAATATGTATGTTGCCCACCCTTATTTTCGAGTACAGCACACACACATTACATGACGCAAAAGGGACGTCTGTCGTTCCGAACCATTTCATTTCCTGCGGCCAACGATGGTGCACGATGCAGACCAATTTCGGTGCCGTTTATCGCGCACGGCAACAAGCAAGAAGCTCATCGTATGCAGCGCCCCATTCTAGCCCCAGGTTCAAGCACCCAGATGTGTGCCCGGTGGTGCCCACGTGATATGCAATCAGTTCTGTTGTCCCCCTGTGTTTTTTGTTGATGCTTTCTGTCCCTGTGCTGCATGCTGTGTGAGTATTTTATCGTTTTATTTTATTCCCAACCGCTACTACTGCAATCGATTCTTGTCCCTTTTATTTTTTTTTCACATGCATTTGTCTATCAGGATAGCCAGCGGTCCCGAAGTTGAAGCAGAAGAAAGGTCCAGCGTGGCACGGCGGTTCAGACAGTTTCAGAAGTACAGTAAATATACGTTATTGATTTTAGATTCCTCCGTCACTGGGTGTACTCACCCACCACCTCCCACCCTGGATCCATCGTCACCTGAATGCTGCAGAGGTGTGACTTTGAGCCGCGCTTTTTTCCCGCTTCTTCCATGTCGCCAGATGTTATTTGCATATTTGGAAATTGAAAACAGTTCAGCCATAGATTTCTCGCCACATTCAGAAGGCGCTCACGTGTTTTCCACCTTGTTTTTTTTTCGCCTGGGTTTTTTTCTGTGAGGAACAATTTGTGGTAAAAGGGGGCAGACACGCATGGGGATGTGTTGATCGTCAAAAGCAAGATGAGCGGTGACATCGTGTGCAATATTGCCCGTCGGGCTGGACACAATTTCTAAAAGTCGAATTGATGAATTGCGAAGTGGAGGATTTATTATTTTTTGGCAAATTTATTCTTATTATCTAAACAAATTTAAATTTTTAGAACTTATGTTAAATTTAAACAAAAAATCAAGGGAACAGTTAATACGTTCAATAAAACATCAGACATTCAATAAGATGTTAGAATAATACTTTATAAACAAAAAAAATCATAAATTATACAAAATATAACAAACCAAACTAGAAAAAAAACTTGTGAACATGTCAAAAAGTGATAAGAAAAAACATGGGTTTTATCATCTGTAAAATCTAACGTTTGGCTGCAGCGAATGCTTCCACAAGGACGTACACCTCGCCATAGAACCGATAGAAAACACCCCACATCATGCATACCAGCAAACCATCATACCGGTCGGCATTCACAAGAAGCGCAACAGAAAGAGAGAAAAAATCAAGTCAGCATGGTTGCAATACTCAAACCAACAAAAAAGAAAGCAAAAATTCCCTCCATATTGCACTGGAATGCGTTTTATCATTCCTTTCCAGCTGGTAGCTGGCAGTGCAAGGACCGGGGAAGGAAGAAAAGTGGAAGCAAAACGGGTGGAAAGGTTCTAACACACAAAAATGTGCACACCAGATGAGGGACACTGCCAATAAATGGGCACCGTCCGGGTACTGAGGGCGAAATAAAATTTCAAACCCAAAAGCCAACAGCCACGAAGAGGAGAGAGAGAGATAGAGAGATTGTGCCAGTTATTGGTCGCGGGTGAGTAACATGATTTTTTTGCTTTATATATATATATGCCAAGAACTCAAATCATATAACCACACTCACTCACACACACACGGGAGCGCGAATTGAAACGATAAAGCCCACTCAACATAAAAGTGGTGCGCGAAGACGCGAAAAAGGCCTGGACCACTCTGTAGTAAAAGAGGCCGGATGAAATCAGACTCTACAGCTGGTACACATACACTTACACACACACACACAGACACGCAGGGCCTGGGAGGGAAGAAGGAATTCCTGGGGATTTCCCCGAGCAACGAAAGGGCAATATGAGGCAATATTATACATCTGTGTGAGTGTGTGTTTGTGTCACGGGTACACCCACAACCCAACCCGGCCTGATGGGCATGATTGTGCGATCGTTGACGATGGAGTGGCCAGTTGGTAGCGCAATACGGCACAACAACAACAACAACAAAAACCCCTGACCGGCATGTTGCTCGCATCCTCAGCTTCTGGCGGTTATTTTTTTTTCTTCTTTTTTGGTTTTCGGCCCAAATGTGGGTAGCATATGTTAACAATCTACGGCCCAATACTCCGGGCGTATGGGCAGTAGTTTGGACCGAACAAAAAAAAAAAAACAAGAATCCAAAACCATGAACACGAAATGCAATCGAAAAATGCGGGCAATGAGCAGCATTAAAAGCGGGACAGGGCAGCATTAGAAACGACTGCAGCTGGGGGTGGGGACGAGTGCCCTGCATTGAGTACGTGTACGTGTATGTGTGTGTGTGTGAGAGAGGGAGTTTTATGCTTCGGGTAGCATAAAAATGAAACCACAATGCACAGCCGGGCGTCTGTTGCGTCTGCAGATCTAAGCATCAGTTTCTTCAACCAAGTGCCTCGTGCGGCTCGTCATACGTGCCAAAGGCGTGCAGCAACATTTTATTTATGTCGCCTCGCTCTCCCCCAAAAATTATGCGCCCTTATTCGTGTGGATTGTTTATAGTTGTGCAGCCCAGTTTGGAAGATGCCTCCCTGGTCGCATTGCCACCGGACATTGGCTTGGTTTGCCTGTGGTGGCAATATACAGAACAAAAACGATACGAAAAGTAGTTTGTGATGCGTTGCGATTATGTTCTGGTTGTGGCGCAATTCGGGCATTTGCAGCTACGCTTTTTTTTGCGTTTTTCGAGACGACAAACGATGCGTTTGCCCACGTGCACACCACAGCCACCACCTACCTAATGCTTGCGGTTGACCGGCGTGTTTGTCACAATGATTCGTTGGGGGGTTTATGTTTTTGCTTCTTTGCACCCGGGCCGCACTCTCGCACCGGAACGATCGGGCGAAAAGTTATGCACTTTACGACCACCGGCCGTGGCAGCATTTGCAGCACTTCGGATGACGGAATGGAACCAACGGGTCCCGGAATTCAATTAGCTCGAAATTAGCCAACTCATTTGGTGGGCAACTTTTGCGTACGGCAACGCGACCAGAGACAACCCGGCACCAGCTTGTCCAGGGTTGCTGTTTTTTTTTGTTAAGGGTGATTTGGTAGCTAAACTTTCGCTACACAAATAAGAAATGGCATTAATTACCTCGGTGGCACTTGATTTTAAACATGCAAAATTATAATAACTTGTATGAAATTGTATTTCCAGTGGGAAGACAAATAAATCGCGTTTTTTTTTTTAAGATGCTTTCGCTCCATTCGACTGCCAAATATTGTTCCTGACATCCTGACATCTGGATGCTGTCTCCTACGGTATTCATTTTTCACCCACCAAATCCCTCACCGTACATGACAGAAGCTTTATTTCATGAAATTAATCAATCCAAATAACCTTTCTTTTCCACCCTCGTTGCCCCGGTGGGGTGGGGTCGGAAAATTCCTCCCAAAAAAAAAAAAAAAATATGAAAAAGGCCAACAGTGCTGGTGTCGAACGGTTGTGCCCGGTTTCGTTGATATTTCCCTCGTGTGTGGCCAATGTGTGTGAGGCAACATAAATCTACTGTTTGCTTCTGCTGCACCCCAGCATTTGTATCATTTCGCATGAACAGCGGGCAAAGAATATGCATTTTTAATCCCACCGGAAAGGATGCACCGAAATGCCCAAACCCATCCCAACGCAACATAGCAATGCTGCGTGCATTATTTACATTTCAAAACTCATTCATCCCCGTGGTGGTGGGGATGAAGTGAAGCCCAAAATGACTGCCGGGGGCAAATGAATTTTACGGAGCTTCCCGGAACACCAACTTACGGCTGGAGTTTTTGCTCGGCAAAAGTGAAAAATATAATTTACAACAAAAAGGGGCCCCAAACTGTAAGGGGCCCCAATATTGTGTGCACCCCAAGGCCCGTACACAATGCGAGAATGTTGGAGGACGAGTGTTCTTCCCATGTTCTCTCCATATGGTCCGTTGCAGATAGTACGGTTTCAGCCTCATGCAAGTGCGCGAGCTGGAAAGGGATGGTTTAATGTTTTATTTGCTTTTATTTTTATTTTATTGTTACGATGAATCCGCTCCCCCCCCCCCCTCCTTTTTTTTTGTCGGTGACCATCGTACACTAGTTGTCGGTGAGTTTCACCAATAGAATTTCCTCTTTTTAGTCCACTCTCCACGACTAAAGTGGCAAACTTTGCGTGCGAGTGAGAGTGAGTAGCTCGCGGTAGATCGCGCTAGAAGCAGGCGGTCGAACATGAAGTTGCAACTTGTTGTCGTCATCGCCCGCAGGCGATATCCCATGCACAAATGTGTTCCCGTTCCTGATGGATGATGATGGCGACGACGACGACACGGAGAACAGGAGGAGATCTGTGGGAGGAGGCCAATCATATCGACGAAGGGGGAGAAGGGGGAGAAGGATGGATCGACAAAGGGATGAAAGAGGGATGGCGTGCGGCCCTGGATTCAATCACTGAATGAATACTTCAGCGACAGAGTAAATTGATGTTGATTAAAACAATATAAATAAAATTCTCGTTTCGCTCGCAGCATGTCCGCGCGATACGGCACGCCATGCTGTGTGTGTGTGGTTACTCTGCGTACATTCTTGTGTGTGTGTGGATATATATCAGTTTATTTGTTTTTATTGACGTTTTTTTTTTTGCTTTTTCTCGCACTCCTGTACATCTGCGCCATCGGACGCATTTTCGTTTCGTTCGTATGGTGGTCTATGATTAAACCCTACGATCTCTACCCGGTCTACGGGACAGTAGGATGGGGAAAAGCCTCACGTCATCATGTGGATATGCAGCACATTGGTCCTGCTTTTGTTCTGTCCCGCTGCGTAGGACCGGGGTAGGGTATTAATTTTTGCTCTTTTTTGGTTTTGTTTTTGTGACGGGTTTTTTTTGTTTTGTTTCGTCCACTCTTGATTCTCCATTTGGCTGGCTGGGCTATGCTGGGGGTTTATTTTTTGTCCTACGCGGACGGTCTCGTTCACCTCAACATGCGATGGACGGCGATGGACGTGACGATGGTGTTGCCGATGTAATGAGGTGCTTCCGACCCCTGGGTTTCGCCAGTATCGCTCCGGATGATCAAATCCGAATGTCAAGCGCCATTATCCGGTTCCGGAAATGCATGGCAAAGCGCGAGTACGTGAAATGGGATTTTACACATGCCCGTTGTGCATCGCAATGTTAAGCACAATCGTGTGCAATCGAAACGACATTTCGGATGTGGCGTGGATGCTTGATAAAAGGAAAACCATGATTCTTCCTGTTTGTTTCGGTGGATTTTTTTTTGGTGGAAAAAGAGATGATACGGAGTTGAGGGTACCTTTAAAAACTTGGGGATTGTCTTAAGTCTGATACCAATCTATCTTTGTCTTCATTTATCTATCACTCAGAACGATGATCGGGGTCTATTTCTAGCAAGGTGTCTCGTAAACAATGAAGATCTCTGCAGATTTTTTACTACTGAGAGAGTCTTCTGGAGCTTTTGACTCTGGTCATCCGAGGACACGTTCATCTGGGTTTAAGGACTTTCTTCTGTATGTCAATCCATTTTGAGGTGTGTGAAAGATTCTGGACATAAATGTTAATTCAATTCAGCAACAAATTTTGACATCTTGAACGAAGATGTAGTAATGTCAAAACTTGATTTTAATTGACTAAAACCTTGGCGCGGTCTCCATGAATTGTTTCATTCATATAGACATCTGACGATTAGTCCAAGTTTGAATATTCCAAAAGACCTTAGAGATATAATGTTATTAGTCGAATATTGATAAGAATGGATCAACCCCTGTAATGAGATTTATTTTATTACCTTAAGATCAAGTGGTTTGATCACGTCAAGAAAATGATATCAATCGACCAGACGACAAATAAAAATGGCTCCACTCCAGAACTGAGATAACTTGATAGGGCAAATGCATTTAAATTCCATTCTTTGTCATTAGTTTTACAAGCAATGCTAACATTTGATAACCGGTACAGTCAATTACAATGCGTTACAGCAATGGAATACTCTTCTAATCATCTTTATCATCTGAACAAAATGAAAGGAAATATAAAACAACCAAAACCTCATCAGCTAGCGTAAAGTAATGCAGCCATAAAACATCGCGGCGCAGTTCATCCAATCTCTGGACACACTCTGACGCACCACCAAATGCAAGCTTTACAAACCGTAGTAATAGGGGCTGAAGCAAACAGACCAAACTTTACAACTTTAACAACGCGCTCGAAATCGCGACAGGGAAAAGCTGATTGTGTAAACGCAATCACATTTGGTGCAGTTAGTACTATACGATTGTGGTAGTACGCTTGAAAGAGGGGGAAAAAACCCCAAGCAAACTAAACCAACAGAAGCGGCAAAGAAAAAACTTTATGGAGCAAAAAAAAGGTGAACCCACCACACAAATCCAAACACGCATACCAGTCTGTTTTTGGGAAACATATCCTACTGCTCGCGGCTCGGCAAAAATGGCCTGGTATGAAAGTTATCATCTGCAATTTCGTTATTTGATACGGTTCCTGCTGCAGGCTGCTTCAAGCTCCAGGTTTGCCTGGTGTTGCCCTTTCTGGTGCGTTTGGTGGAAAAAAGGGGGTGGGGGCGTGAAAGAGAGGAAAAGGGATGGGAGGGAAAAAAACATTGGTGGCCAAAGGTTGCGCGTGCGGTTTCCATCTTGTTGATGGAAAATGATGAAACCCTCCGCACGTCCACGTCATTACTTTACCTCTTTTTTTTATTTCCTTAACCCTCACCCGGGCCGACGCTACATACCACACACTTAACCGGCCATGTTTACATTGGCATTTATGCTTTCTCTACTGGCCCCGCGGAAGCTCATTCCCGGGGCGTTTCCACCCCAACTTCCCACCATGTCCTCGCGATCCTTGCCACGGGATACGGTGCCCATCCGAATGACCGACGTGCAATGATAAATCCGTGCCGGTTGCGAACGCGCTTCCCGAGCTTTTTCAAATTCCGGCGGATTGTGGTGAGTGAGCAGAAGAGAAAAATATACACACGCGAGAAGGAAATAAAAACAAAAACAAGACGAAAAAAAAAGGCAACATCTCATAAAGCAAGCACAAACCCGGGGATGGCTCGCAACTTGCGTAACCTCGCCAATGCTAGGCACTTGTCAGAAGCGTGCAGCAGCGGATGAGCCTGCCAGCAAGCGTAAGCGGCACGATTTGTCTGGCCGCACTCGTTTGCGCTGTTTATTTTACATTAAAATAATAATTTATACTTTTACGATACGGGATGCGTGTGTGTGTGTGTGTGTGTGCGCGCGCGTGTGTGTTTGTGTGGGAAATGGATGTTGGAATGCAGAACAAAAAATCCATTCCCACTAGGCACAACGCTGATTCCGGTCACGGCGTAATGCTTTCCGTTTGGGTAACATTTTGAGAACCATGTTTGGATCTGCATTGCTTCAAGTTGTGCCCCGCTCGACATTAACGAGCGCACGGTAGGTAGGTACGCCGTATTGTAACGAAACTTATCGATCAGTTAATCATGCCCGAAACAACTCTCCATTCGGCGATCGCTTGGCTAGTGGCGGATTGGGCAGATACATCGAGAAACTTTATTTTGACCCCACCAAAATTATTATGCCACAGCGTAAACAAACTCGCTCGCTATCGGTGGGTAAATAAAACTTTACTTTAATCACATTTTACCAAACTCGGTGTGGTAAGTACGGACCGGAATAGCATGATCAAAGAAAAACCCGTAAAACCATCCTCAATTTCAAGCGGGGCATCCTTTCTAATGGCAAATGGGAAATGATTTAAAGTGACCAGAAGGTTTGGGTGTCTTAAATTGCGTTCAAATCGTTTACGTGTCGATTCGTTCCTTCGGACGCAAACACATTCGGAGTTTTCATCTGTTTGTTTTCCCTTTTTTATATGATTTTTCTCCATTTTTTCTTTTCGAGGGAGGTGTTGTAAAAGTGATACAAAATGAAAATTTCATCCTCTACCAGTGGGGACACAATTTTCCACTGCTCGCGCCTGCCTGACCCGACAGACCAAAGTTGTCTTTTAGTGACGATGGCGTACCATAAAAAGTGTTTGAGGAGCTCGTCGTAAAATTTTAGTATCCCGCATTTGGTCCAGCACCAGTGCCGAAGCTGTTGATCATCTGTTGCTAGTTGTGGACAGCACACTGGGACACGCAGTACCAGTAACCGGGAAAATGTGGACTGAACCGCAATACATTAGACGTGCAAATGATGAGTCGGTGTGGGTGTTTTATTTCGTTGCGGTCCGTTATTAGCAATCACTGTTAGTGGGGCTTCGGCGTTACACGTGTGTGGACAAACACTTGGCAGCAGGTTAATGGCCGAAAGGAGTCACGGTGGACAAGTTGACGGAGAAATATCCTTTCAAACATCGCTTAAAGTTTTATGAATTCTTGGAACAAAGAATTCATCAAACTTTAAGCACAACTTATAGCAGTAGAATCAACTAAATCAACGGTTTTTAAAGAGTAAAAACCAATACAAATAACAAATTGACCAACTCCGCCATATTGGAAAGAGAACATAAATGTGTTGAAAGATTGTTTCCAGCAACTAAATGCAATTGACACGCAATCTCTTAAAACCAAACAGGAATCGACGATAAAAACTCCCTCCCAGGAGGCACTATGATATGGTCGAGCGATTGTGCTGGCTTTTATTCCCGAGAAAACCCCGTCCATTTCCGGCAACATTCATGCCAGCATCAACCGTCATCACCCACAACCTCACACATGGCTTAATCCGTCGAAAAGTCAATTTACCTTCCATCCATTGGGTGGGGAAGGTGTGCTTTTAAATGGTCGGTACCGGCTCACCCACCCATCACCATCACCTCAACTCCACCACCGGTGAGACTTTCCAACACGTCCACCTTGGTAACAGAAGTACTCGCAAGGACCGGCACGAAAACGTAACAGTATCCTTTGGCACAAAACGTTTTGCTGGCAAATGGTTTTATTCACGCGCATTGTATGCTGACGGGGGCTGATGGTTGGATGGTTTCACTTTCACCGCCCATTGCTTATCACACGGCTTGGATCCCTGGTCCCCTTTGGTTTTGGGGAGAACCCATGTTCGCACCATTATCGTAAATGGGTTCGATGTCATCTGTGTGTATATGTGTGTGTGTGTGTGAACCTTATCGATTCTATTCGACGTTCCGACCTCTTTCAGTACGTGGCCATGGAGTAGTGTATCGATAAGAAGAGGTATTGCCTTCTTAGAAAAATTCTCAGCCCACGGGAGCGTTTCCTTGCAAAGAAGAAGAAAGACAGGCAAAAAAAAATGCGATCCATCCTGGTGGACAGTCGAAGTCGAACAGAAGCGCCCTATTTTATGTTTGCTCGTCTTTAGAACGCTTGCAGAAGTAATGGAGATCCCACACGGAGCGTTTAAATGATAGCACGGTGCAATGGCAGTGACAGGTAATGTCGGCAGGACGACAGGTCAATTGTTGGCATACCTTCGGGGGCAAACGGACATGACTTTTCGCTACGATACGCCCACCACCCTGCCCGTTGTATCACTCCATCAGCAAACCAATCGCGACCGTAAATTTTGGTCGATAAGTAGAAAGAGTGTCCTTCTATTCGTTGTACAGTATCGTACACCTATCGGCCATTAACCAGGAAGCACGAGGGAATAGACACACAGACCCGGGGTTGGACGCTCTCGAGATATCTTGAGCAAGAAATTACTTCAAGTTGTTAGGTTGTTGTATGCTACTAATCAAGCAGTTACACCTCATCACTCCACTTGGAGGCACCTCGTGAAAAGCGAAAAAAAGCCTGAACAACTTAACTAAGAAGCTATCATCGACTTGCCGCACGTGTGGGACAGGGGTTCCCTGTTGCACCTTGAACTGTCCAATACAATGTCGTCCATGGCTCATGTTGTGTTCCGTGTGGGGGAGGAAAAACAAGAACATAAATCGTCCAAACTCGTCCAACAAACTAGTCCAACCTCCGGTGGCAAAAGAGTCGCGAGCTATCGACTATCGGGGGATCGTGCTGTAAGACGTATGGCAACTTTGTGTGTGGTGATGTGAGTTAACATACTTTTCTGGCCCACCTCGCAACCACTCGGTAGGACTTCTTATCTCTTGGGAAGATTTTGTTCCCTGGCAGCTTGCCAAAAGGACCGTCTCGTGTTTCTTAACTGTTTAGCTCTGGCGATGGGGGATGGAGAGTTTGGAGGTAAAATTCAATTAAGATATAAAACCTCCCAAAAAGCCCTCCCCTGTATGGTGAAGTTATCGTTCCTCGGAAACAGGTGACACAGTACGGTGTGAGAGCCTCAGCATGAGCACTGGTACATGGAAACTGGAAGGATAAACATAGGGCTACTGTCAGGTTTAGAGGGTGTCGCAGCTAAGGCAAGTACAAATAGCCGTTCGGTTACGTTTCATTTGCTCCAGACATGGTCGTTTTGTCCGTCCGTCCGTTCTTTACAGCGAACGATGTATATCTACTCTTCCTCGGGTTAAAAATAAGGGATGAAGAAAAATGAGCTCCACTTTAGGTGTGGGACTTGGCGAATGATCTGTAAAACCCGACTACTCCTACCCAGGCACCTTCGCTACTTACGATGTTCGCACCAAGGGAATCCAAATCCACGGGACACCCTAGGTGGAGTCCTAGGTGAAGATAATCGTTCCCTCGCTCGGCTGTCAAATGGTGATGTCACACTTAAGGGACAACGATTTTTCGACCAAAACCCACCTCACTCCCAACACCTGCACACGGCACGTCCCGGACCTGGGTAATGTCGCCGTTGGTCGTCTAATTTTATCACCCCTTGCGTCAAACTGTGTGGCCACACGGGTCCCGTATTTTCAACGGATCGATACTGTAAATAATTGACAAGGCGTCAGTATTCAAACAATGTTCGGGTTAATTAAATTCCCTCTCTCCCTGCCTTATCCCTTATACCCCTCCCATGCCTTACACTATGCTGCAGGAAAGATGCTGCGGCATCAAACGAATCCGGATGAGCTAGACAATATTGAAGAAGTACAGACAACGGCTAAGCAAATATTGTGCTTCGCTGTGCGTTTTTCGACTCCAACCGGTCCCGGTCCCAGCTCTTGTGGATGGACGCCCATTTTTTTTTGTTCCCTTTGTTGCCGTTGCGTGCTGCCCTTTTTTTTGCCCGAGGAACCCTATGTGACTGATGAGTTGTGGAAAGATTATCGGAGTGTTTTGTCGCCGGGCACGTCGTGCCTTGATGACGTGCCATTTTATGTTATTTGTTGCAAAACCCCTGGTACATGATCCAGAAGATCCAGATGGTTTCACTGGAAAGACGGCGCGACGGATGGCGATGGTGATTGTGTTGGGCTAAACTGGAGATAATGTGCTTTTGGAAGATACCATCAAGTTTAAATAAGGACTTTTAAAAGCAACATGAAGTTGAAGACTGTACGGTGAAGCCTTTGGGCATTGCTAGGATATTTAAATATTTCAAAATTTGAATGAAATATTTCACCGATACAGCAGGGGCGAAAGATTTCATGTATCTTTATATTCCAATCTTTTAGGGCTAATACTTATATTTTTTTTTTTATCTGAGACTCAAAACTAAATAGTCTATCATTATATCTATCATTAAAATCCCAAATTTGTTCGTGGTTTCCACTTAAAAGTAAACATACAAATTTGATTCCAATCCCCAACTCCTCTTCTTGTGCATGCGCTTGCAACTTGCATCTTTTGTCATTCAATTGCAGCTACTGCTTGCAACAAAATTATCTTAACTAGATTTGCTTAGCAGCAATAGCACCACCGACACTCGGTAATGCAACCGACAAAAAAACATTCGAAAACCGTTTCCCAATTAGTGGGCAAACGATGCAAAAAAAGGCCACTGAAATTTGAACTCTCCCAAAAGCCCCAACACCGTCGTCGGGTTTGAGTTCTTCAAAAAAAGGGGGTAAAAAACACACACACACCTTTACTACGATGTGTCCGTATTTGGCAGGCTTCAATTTAACGCCACCATCGAGAAAAGATCAAAAATGCCAAGTGCGAAAATGGCGAAACTCAAAAATCAACTGCAAAACGTTTGCTGGCTGTGTAGGATGGCCTGCTAGTGGAGTGCTTTCCGTGCTAGTGGCCACATCGAACGGAGCTCGATTTCAGCAGCCCGTGTTTGGTGTTCCGGGGTCTTGCAGTCACTTCGTCCCTTAACGCGATTCGACTCGGCGCAATGCTTGTTTGGTTGTTTTCCGTCGTAACGTTGCGAAGGGTTTTGGAAGCCGCTTTTAATTCGGACCGTAATTGCTGGGATTCAATTTTAATGAAGTTCAAAGTAGTGAGTGTAATTTTGAGGCTCGCCCTAAGCTCCGGTTAGTGGGTGGCGCTGGGATGGATGGAGTTTGACTTTTTTTTTCTCCCTTCGCCCACGCTTGTTTGCCGTTGGTTTGCGGGTCCTTGCATTTTATCCGCTGGTGTCGTGCCTTTACAGAGTTTCGAGTTACGATAGGTGGGAAGAGGGAGAGGGGAGAGATGGAAGTAGAAGGAAGGTGGTTTGTTCCACGCTGAATGGCAGTTGTTTTTCCTGAGCCCGGGCTTAGGATGGGATGGGCGAGAGAAAGAAAAAAAAAGCGAGATTTTTATTATTTTCCTCCTTTTAACCCATGCCACGGCCATTGTTACTGTCGTCTTCGTCGCCCATACTCTGACGGTTCCTCACACTCACTTGTTCCTTCTCGCTTTCGCTCACCCTTCACTCCTGCTAGGGGATGGCTTTGTCATGACAGTTTTCCACGTCGCTTTTGGATGCATTCCACGATCGAAGCGCTTTTCATTATTACTCTTCTTTTTTTGCCGGCATTGCATTGGTCGTGGGTGGGTCGAGTTAGCTATAAGGTTGCCCGCCAGAGTGAAAAGCGAGAATGTGAGGAGGGAAAGCCAACCCACCCACCACATGCACACAAACACAAGCAAACAAACGCCTCCGGGTCCTTTGCACTCGATGCTTACTTTTTAATTAGGGCAAACTGGTTCCGTCCTCACGGAGCTGGTTCGTCCTATCGGTGGTGTTGCCAACCGTTAGAGCATACGTGGGGTGGGGGAGGGGAGGGGGGGAGGGAAATATGGTCGACAGGAAAAAAAGAGAGGACCCAGCACGGACAGGTGGAAGGCGTTTCTTTCGATGCGAGGAAAATGTTCTATTCAAACTGAGCAAAGCCGGAAAATTGTCCTTCAAACCCTAAACCCACGACAGGCTTTGGTTTGCGACGCATTAGTAGTTGTGGAAAGGTGTTTTATTTTAACAGTTTTTTACTTCGTTAAAAGTGTTACCCAAGAGTTAAATGAAATATTTTACACAAACAGTTAAACAATCCGTTGCCGTTGATTGTTTCACCACAAGGAATGAATGTTTAAAATAATTTAAAAGCTGGATATATTTATTTACAAATAAAAGGAAACCACTGGAAAGTAATTTACAAAATGGAAACCCTCTTTTTGCACCTTCGACTGTGCTGTGTGAAATAAAAAGGGAAACATATTTGTTGCACGCACATTTGTTAAAAACCCAGTTTTTGGGAAACATTTTAACCTGCATAATAAAAACCGCCACTGAATATTGCAAACAGTCGGTGCACATACAGGCACCGCACACAGCTGTGAGCGCTTCATATTTTAATAAACTCCAAATGCAACTGCAGAGATGCATCCACGTGCCGAGCGCATCGACACGTACTAGCGTGAGGAGGCAGAGAAGGAAATTAAACGTTCGTTATGAATCGAAATGAAACGGAAGTGCGTCAATCACGGTCGCCGGAGTAGCTGCCGTAAGCCGCAGTTACGGGTACGGGGCATGGTAATTAAATTACTGCAGCGCATAATGAGAAAATTAATGCATAAAATGAAGCGCCCAACCCGAAGGCATTCGTTTTGGGATGGATGGACGGGGCGCTAACAAAGTGCACAATTTGTTCGTACGGCTGCAGTGACTTTAGTGAGAACATATATTTTTTAAAATACACTACAGAAGATGTTTGAGGTAAGCATGGTTCCCAACTAATCCCATTGTTAATCGCGTTAAGACGAGCAAACTAGCATTACTGTTGCTCTGGTTGTGACCGAACCGAACAGCGAAATGGATTATTAAAGTGAATTCACCTTCGCTCCGTTCGAATACCATTTTTCACTTAACTTTTTGACCGCCGCTACTTGGTGGTTTTAGGGTGTGGAGGGGTTATAATGTCTGCCCCCAAAGCATCCTACCAAACGAGTTTAAGCTTTTGATTCTTATGTTTGCTTAATTTTCAGCTTTTTTTTTGTTTGTTGTGGCGCTGTTGTGTGCTTCCTGTATCGCGCTAGCGCAAAAGTCGTTTTATTTCGTTTAGGCGCTTCCGTCCCAACAGAACGCTCTGCACACGTTTAATATTCATTTGGTTACCTCCGCCCTGTTCCAACAACCCTTCTTTGCTCCACTCAAAAAAAAAAAACGGAACTCAAACGCCCGAAAGCATGCCGATTGCATGCATGTTTTTCCTGGCGCATTAGCAAACTTTTGAAATAGTCTCGTTATTCTTTGTGGAGCTTGCCTTTTTTTCTGTGTGCGACTTTCAAGCTGCTGCTGTTTGGGTTTGTTCAATGGTTCTAAAATTTGATAGCGACAACATTTGTTTTTTTTTATTTCCTGCCTTCCCGTCTTTTTTGGCTTCCGTTCCTGCTTTGCTCTCCCTGATGGTGTGACTCGCGGGCACCGGGACACCGGGAGGTTTTTTGTTTGTTCAGAGCCCAAATGTATATGTATAACTATGCTACGGGAATGCCACGAGCTGTATGCGGCCTGCGGAGTCAAAGGAGCAGCGAGGGCAATGAAGAAAGAGAGCGAGAGAGAGAGAGAGCGAGAGAGAGAGAGCGAGAGAGAGAGAGAGAACAAAAAATAAATAAAACACAGAAAAGTGAACAGAAACACACACGGGGGAAGGAGAAAAAAACAACCTTGGTTTAAACGTATGGAAACCGGTGAAGAGGTCAAATGGCAGCTTCCACCGGTACCGGTACGGGTATGATGGGCCGCTCGAACTGTTTGTAGAGCGATAAGCATGACTTTACATTCATTTGCATGTAAATGCCGGTGGTGACTTCCTTCGGGTTTGTGCTGGGGCCCTCCTGAACCCTGGGTCGGGAAGACCGGGAGGATACCCGATTAGAAGGAGGGGTAGAGGGAGGATAAGAAGGGGAGAGGGAGAAGGAAGAAGAAAAAAATATACACACACACACACACACGCCATACGGTGGTACGTACCGCTTGTGACGGACTATCTCATCGACGTACGGCTCAATGGTGCAAGAGCTTAAAGCAGAATGGGGAAAACGAAGCAAACGGCTAACGAGTGTCGTTGTGTTGTGTCACCCCGTAAGGTTATCATCGATTTAGGAAGCGATATACACACACACACGCGTACAAGAAAAAAACTCAACCGAAGAAAAGAAATCCATACCGAACTCCATTCAAAAACGTCTGTTCCACATGCTTCCAAGCTGCCATTTGACAGCGTTTTAAGATCCCGGTACCGGGTACCCGATTATGCGAACTCGTCACCCATGTTGTCCTTTACGGGATTGTGTGTGTTCTCGACGAACGGTTGGACGGCCAGAGCACATCAAACGATCTGCCACCACCCCCGGGGGTAACATGCGTTTTCAAATGAGACTAATTTCCATTTGTGTGTCAGCGGTGGACGGAGCTTTCTTGGGAAGCGTCCCATTCAACAGCCACACCGGGTTATGAGATCGCTGGATGGTGGCAATTGTTTGTTCGTCAGTTTGTCATGGAGATGGTGTGACGTGTGCGAGTTAGTGATGGAAGGTCCAACCCTGGCGCAGCACTAGCAACATGTCGTTCCTTAGCAACGGGCAGCACAACAAAAGCTTTGGAGCACGTTCATTGGAGCGCGTGGGTTTTGCTGAAGGATTGGCCGTACAGTGAGTTGCTAAAGTAGGGCCAAAAAATGCTCCGCCCAAAACATAAATGTCCTGACAGGGTACCATGTTCTTTTTCTGTTTGATGTACTGAATTCCACGCACGGGAACGTTACGTTAGCTCCAATATTGCAGTTCCGCACGCAATCCCTAGGCTATTGGTCAAAATTGGAGCCAACCGCGAGAGTAGGACATCGTGCAGGACATCGCTTTGGCTTACTTTTCACACAAAATGGCCGTTATGAGCTGGCCAAGCTTCAGGAGCTTCTTAAAACCCTGGCTGGTTTCGATGGCTGAGACGTCCATGTAACGCCCCTCTAGCACGAAGTCATTTAATCGCTTGTAAATGACCGGCGGGCGAAAGCATCACCAAGAACAGGGCAAGAAATTTATCGCGTCTGCTGACCATCAACTGCAGACATGCAGGCGGAATTTAAATCAAACCCTCCCTCCAAAAAGGGATCCAATGCCCATGGTTGGGGCGTTGGGTTGGATACTCATTAGTCTAAAGTGGATTTGAGGGAGTTGACTGGATGAAAGAGAGATGTACGGGAGGTAAGCAAGTATGGTTGCGTGGGTTAAATTATCAAACGGGAAGGAATTCTTCCGATTGCAAGCAGTAGCAGTACATACCTTCCTGGGGCGCATAAGACTGTCTGGCACTGTTAAAAGTCTGCAAAGAGAAAAAAGAAAACACGAGAATTAAAAAAAAATACACTCTCTCACACAATTCTAAGGATTTGCCGTTTTGAAAGCACCCGGTCTTGAAACCTCCGCTGGTTCTATTTGCAGTGAATTGTAGCAGTGTAAGTGGAACATGAAAACACTGTTGACTGAATATTGCTTAATAAACAGTCTCGCTTTATCATCATCAAATTACACCCGTTCCCTGGTGTTGGCGGTTGGCAGTTGGTCGCCATCTCACATTTCATGCTGCTGCTAGTGATGATGTTGATGAGCGGCACCGCAAGTGTGAACCGCCGGCAACCAAAAACCATACATATACACACACATTTTGTTTGAACGGGCACCACAGAAACAACGCATTCATCGCATTAAAATAAACCTTTTAAGTGTCTGGAGGCGCGAAGTGGCACTCCACGCCACGGAACTAAAAACGCACGCCAAGGAACGCGTTGGTGGTGGTATGGTAAAGGAATGCTTAAACAAAAGGCAACCCATTAGAAGTCGGATTATGATGATAAAGTAATTTGAGCGGAACCGGTACCGAGTCACGGTCGTAAAAACTGCTCGTGAATCATTGAAACGAATCATCGAATCAACCATATCGTCAGCAGAGGGTTCTAGGGAGTTTACGGGTGGGGTGGTTGGTAGTTGGATGAGGCTTACATCCTTAGCACTCTTAATGCTTGAAGGTGCGTGTTTTCTTTCTGCGTTTTCTGCCTCATTTGTCCCTTCCGGAAGCCATACGCCATTTATTTGTCATGCGTGAACGGTACGGGGGTTTTCCCATT
>STHB01002544.1:10000-17613 GCA_018908115.1 Anopheles rivulorum | reverse complement strand
ACGCATCCAACAGTGTAAAGTTTGTGCGTGTGTGTGTATGCCACCGGAAGTGGTGACCAAAAAACAGGTGTTTTTCAGTGTCCGATTGGTTTTACCCTCTAAAAGTGCGCGAATCGATTTATAAATACTGTAGAACGTTAAATGAGAACGTCCCGATTCGTTGAAGTGGTCTGCCGTTTCTGTGCGTTAAAAAACATTGGAGTTATTAGCGCCCAAAGTTGGAGGTTTTTCGCGTTTCCGGTTGCGTTTCCGGCCATACAATTTGTATGGGAGGCGATTTCGTCTGGGCATTTGTATGGTGGTAGCACATGCGAAATAAGAAAATAGTGGTATTCACGCCTTTGGGTGGTGAGACCGCTTACTGGTGTGTTTGCTGCGTCGTAGCTCGTGCGAACAATAGAAAATAGTGGTACTCACGGCTGTGGATTGTGAGCGACTCGTCCGTTGAAGGAAATCGCGTGACGTCACAAGGTGCCGTGACGTCACAGGAGTAGTGTGTGAATATCAAACCGGAATCTCAAAATAGCGGCCAAACCAAGAGTGCCAGGACTTTGGTTCCACGTGGCCGACCCCCGATTCTGGCCCTGGGCCCTGTGGCCAAATTTGGCATTCCTAGATGCCAAGGGGGGGGAGTTTTTCGCGGGTCAGTTTTTGGTGAATAACTCGGTGAGTTGTTGACGGATTTTCAAAAGTGACGCATCAAAAAACGCGTCTCGTGAAGGCGCATCCAACAAAAATTTGAACGAGTGTGTACGGTCGGATTAGCGGAAGTTGTATGCGGAAAACCGGAAGTGCGTTTAGGTTTTCTCATTTTTGAAGGGCTACATACAACTAGAGTCGCGGAGTTAAGTGTCCAGAAGGCTAAGTGGGAACGACCCGCTTCGATTGAGTGGTCTGCCGTTCCGGAGAGACGATTAGTTCCGGAGTTATCTGCCTGCAAAATTCGGATTTCCATTTCCGGTTCGGTCAACAAACAAGGTTAGTACGAGTTGGACCCACAGGTGGCGCTAGTGTCGCCAGGAGAAATATTCCATAGCCCACCCCACTTGGACCATCTAGCTACAGGCGTTTTTCTGGAAATCGTGAAATATTTCACGAAATATTTCATGAAATATTTCAAGAGTGAAATATTTCAAAAGAGGACAAAAATTCCTTTCCGGGGAGCCGTCGGACGCCCGGATCGGACAAGTGGTTCCGGAGTTATAGCGGTTTGAAAAAGTTTGATAAGTAGTTCGATAACAGTTATCGAACTCCAACACCGACTTATCAAACTTCCGGACAAATACTAAAAGTGGAATATCTCGGCCAATCCTCGTGCTAGAGGCACGTCCGAGGTATCGGTGGATAGGTCTTGGAGTGGAGCACCGGATCGTCACCCCCCCGCCCCTCCCATATCCACCCCCTCCCCCTCAGGAGGGGAAAACCAGTGATTTTTAGTGTCCGGTTGGTTTTGCGTTATAAAAGTGCGTGAATCGGTATAAAAATATTGAAAAACATTAAGTGCGAACATCCCGACTCGTTTAAGGGGTCTACCGTTTTCGTGTGATGAAAAACAAAAAAGTTGTGGGTGTTTGAAATTTCAATTGCGAATTGTAGTGCAAATGTATGGGAAACGGCATTTTCCCTCGGTTTTTCTTTAATAACTTTTCACCGGAGTGTCGGATCACCGCGATTTTTGCACCGCTGGATGCGCACAGCTGAGAGGTTTATGTCTGTGGTTCTGAATTTTTCATTTCGTACATAACCTCAAAAATTTTGAGCAAAAACCTCAAAAGTTGCTAAGGAAGTGTTTAAAGT
This sequence comes from Anopheles rivulorum, assembly GCA_018908115.1. Taxonomy (NCBI): domain Eukaryota; kingdom Metazoa; phylum Arthropoda; class Insecta; order Diptera; family Culicidae; genus Anopheles; species Anopheles rivulorum. The sequence continues at coordinate 15,816 of STHB01002544.1, read as the reverse complement.
GGTTTAGAACAACGTTGATGATCGAATCGTTATTAAAAACAGTTAAGTGAGATTCAGGCGCTTCGATTGATATATTGTGCGTTTCGCTACGTTAAGTTTTGTGAAAGTTATTGCCGATTGAATTTGGGGACTTCAAACGTGAATTTTGTATGAAGTATCGGCAAAAGTATTTCACAACATTGCGCACCGTCTGAGTGGCGCCGGCGAAAGCGCGTGGAGGTACGGCACAACATTTCGCCACGTGCCGGGAGGGGCCAAAACTGGCCAAAAGTGACCAGGCGAAATCTTCATCCCACGCAGACGTGCAGCACATGGATCGAAGCGGGCCGCTCTCGGTAAGCCAGGAAAGTGTTTTAAATTCAATTCCGACTTAAATTGGGCTTGTAGGACCGAGTTGAAGTTTGGCTTTTCCGGCGATTTTCCTGTGCAATCTTCAAATTGGGCTGCCAGGCCCAATAGTCGTCCGATCTGCACGGGAAAGTGTTTGCTGCAATTGGCGGAACGTTTGCCAACAAGTTCCAAGCAAACAATTTGGAAAAGTCGGAAAAGCCGGAAAAGCGTTTTTGGGGGTAAAAATTTTCCGGCCAAATCCCATCGTGCGGCATATCGATCAACGCAGCGGATCGTGAGGATTGTGGAAAACATCATCTCGTCCACTTTCCACCCATCCCCGCCCACCAGCAGCCGGAAAACCGGTTGTGAAAGCAGTTTTCCTGCATTTTCCCGGGTTTGGAGCAGAGCTGCGTCATTGGTGTCTTCGGAGAAGTTGCTCGGGTGGAAAATCTCCATCGCTTTCCATCTTTAGTCGGGCAATTTTCCTCAACCAGGGGCCGCACCACCCGGAAAAGCGTTTTGGGATTACTTATTAGGGTCTGCTTGGCACCTAGAGAAGCCAAGCATCATGGACGGTGCAAGGTCTTTGCGATCGAGGACCTTGTCGACGGACGAAAGGGCTGCGCCGACGATTCGTCCTACATCGCAGCCGCGAGTGCTGCTTACGAGGTCGTCGATGCCGGTTGTCAGGGAGACGACCTCTACGGGTCCTGCAGCGCAGCGGGACGAGGAAATGCGCGAGCTTCGTCGCGCCAACGAGGATCTGCGGGCCATGCTGGTCAAGCTGCAGGAAGAGCTGTCCCTCTTCCGGGTCCAGATGGCGTCAGCAGAAGCGAATGCTCGGCGCGATGCGGAGGTGGCACTCTCGGCGGCCGTACGTCGGGAGGAGATGGCGGCGGCGGAAATCGCCGCACTTCGAGAGGCGCAGCGGCTCGATCGTGAGGCTCATCGGCGCGAGCGTGACGCGCTTAACGAGCTAATATTGCAGGTGGTGGGAGGCCAGCAGCAGCTGGGCGAGCCGATGCGCGCCTCTGCCTCTGTGGCTTATTCGCCGACCCCAATGCCACGGCGTCGGATGGAGCAGCAGCAGAGTGAGCAGCAGCGTGGGCAGCAGCAGCAGCAGCAGCAGCAGCAGCGACAGCAGGGTGCGGTGACGGCTTCGGTGGTGCCGTCTCCGGACCAGGAAGGCGGCTCCTGGGCCGAGGTGGTGCGCCGTAAGCCGGCACGCCAGCCGGCACGCACGCAGCAGCAGCAGCAGCAGCAGTGGCCGCAGCTGCCACAACAACGAGTGAAGGTTCAGCGACAGGCTGTTGCAGGACCGTCCTCTCAGCAGCCCCAACAACAGCAGGGACAACAGGCCTGGCGTAGCCAGCCTGCTATGCAGCGAGGTGGACGGCGTCAACGGCAGCGTAAGACCAAGCCGGACGCTATTGAGATCGCCCCAGCCGAGGGGCAAACCTGGACGGAGGTGTACCAGGTAGTGCGTGGGGCTCCAGAAATGGAGAGACATGCGGAGGCCCTTGGAGTGGGACGACGCACCACACGCTCCAGGCTGGTCATGGAGCTGAAGGAGAGCGCAAACGCTGCAGAGGTGCTGCAGTGCATCCAAGAAGTGTGCGCGAAGGCGGAACTGCCGTCTTCAGCACGCTTGGTGACTCCCACGGTCGACATCCGGATGGACGCGGTCGACCCTTTAGCGGAGGAGTCACACGTGGCGAAGGCTCTCTCCGAGCTTTGCCAGCACACTGTGGAGGAGACATCGGTTCGGCTGCGACCAGCGTGGGACGGCACGAAGGTGGCGATAGCGCGGGTGTCAACGAAGGCGGCAGAGGAGCTGGACGGGAAGTTTGTCAAAATCAAGTATACGTCCTGCCTGATCCGGAAGGTGGCTCCAGTGCAGACGCGGCAGCAACGTTGTTACAAGTGTCTGGAGATGGGACACGTCCGGGCAGCGTGCACGAGCGAGGTCGATCGCTCGGCCAGCTGCATTCGTTGCGGGCAGCCGGACCATCTGGCGAAGAGCTGCTCGGCGGAGGTGTGCTGTGCCGTGTGCAGCGGCCCGCATCCGGTCGGTCACCTGACGTGCCGGCGCTAAAGGTGCTGCAGATCAACCTTGGGCGAAGCAGGACAGCTCAGGACCTGCTGATGCAGACGGCTCGTGAGATGGGTGTCCAGGTGGTGCTCGCCTGTGAGCTGTATCGGCCGCCTCGATACGATCCGCGATGGGCTGTTGATGAGGAGTTGAGCGTGGCGATCGTCGCTACGGGGGCTTACCCCATCCAGCGTTTGTGGGGAAGCGCGGTCCCGGGACTGGTGGTTGCCACCATAGCGGGAGTCACGTTCGCCAGCTGCTACGTGTCGCCCAGCAGTGGTTCGGAGGACTTCGAGGACTTTCTTGGTGCAGTGGAGGTGTCGCTGGTGGGACACACAACATCCGTCCTGGCCGGGGACTTCAACGCCTGGAACGAGGAGTGGGGGAGTGCGCGCACTACCCGGAAGGGGCAGGAGCTCCTAAGCGTGGTGGAGCAGCTGGCGCTGCAGACGCTGAACCGTGGCAACGTGCCCACCTTCAAGGGCAACGGGGTTGCGCGGGAAAGCGTCATCGACGTCTCCTTCGCCAGCCAATCCATTGTGCGGCCGGACTCATGGCGCGTGCTTAACCGCTTCTCCGGCAGCGATCACGCGTACATCGAGTTCCAGGTGGAGGTTCCGGGTCAACGGAACAAGCGACGTGGCCAGCAGCACCAAAGCCAAGCAGCAGCCAGTGATGGGACAGCCAGGCATGCCGGAACTCGGTGGAAGACGACGCAGTTCGTCCGGAAGAGCTTCGACATCGCCCTCACAGTCGGCCGCTTCGGACAGGTCGACACTCCGGAGGGGCTGGTTGGCGGACTCACTCGGGCGTGCGATGAGACCATGGAGAGAGTGCACGGGGCTACCTTCCATCGCAAGCCCCAGGTGTACTGGTGGTCTCCGGACATCGAGCGCTTGAGGGAAGAGTGCGAAGCAGCGGAGGCAGCCCATCGCCGGGCACAACCGTCGGAGCGTGCTGTGACGTCTGCCGGACTGCAGGACTGTCGTCGTTTGCTGCAGGCCAGTATCCAGAACAGCAAGGAGAGCAGCCTTCAGGAGCTGATCGACGGCGTCGAGGCTGAGGTGTTCGGTCTTGGGTACAAGGTTGTGCGAGCGAAGCTTCGCGGCCGGGCGCCACCGGAGACGGACCGAGCTGTTCTTGGTCCGATCGTCGACGCCTTGTTCCCGGAGCATCCAGCGTTCGAGTGGCCGGACATCGAGGCGAGCACCGCCTCACACGTCGCTCTGAGGCCGGTCACGAGCTCGGAGGTCCTGCTACTGGCTGAGAGGATGGCGTCGTCCAAGGCGCCAGGGTTGGACGGCATTCCCAACACTGCAGTGAGGGCAGCGATGCGGAAGCACCCGGAGGTCTTCGTGGAAGTTTATAACCAGCTGCTCGAACGAGGCGAGTTTCCTGTGGCGTGGAAGGAGGCTCGACTGGTGCTGATCGCGAAGCCGGGCAAGCAGCCGGGCGACCCGTCATCATATCGTCCGCTGCTTATGCTGGGAGCAGTCGCCAAGGGGTTCGAGCGGGTGATCCTAGATCGACTGAACGACCACTTGGAGGACAGCGATGCTCCGCGACTGTCGCCAAGGCAGTACGGGTTCCGGCGCGGCCGTTCAACAATACAGGCCATCGAACGGGTGATCGAGCGGGGGCAGCACGCGAGGACGTTCCATCGCACCAACCAGCGGGATCCTCGATGTCTGGTGGTGGCAGCACTGGACGTCAGGAATGCCTTCAACTCCGCCAGTTGGGAGGCGATCGCGGCTGCCCTGCAGAAGCTGCAAGTTCCAGTAGCCCTCCAGAGAATGTTGCGCAGCTACTTCTCTGAGAGGAGGCTGGTGTATGAAACCAGCGAGGGACCAGTGCGGCGAACGGTCACGGCGGGCGTTCCACAGGGCTCAATCCTGGGCCCGACTCTGTGGAACGCCATGTACGACGGCGTGCTTCGGCTGGCGCTGCCTGAGGGCGCTGAGGTGATCGGTTTTGCCGACGACGTCGTGGTGCTGGCGAGCGGGACGACACCGGAGGCGGCGACGCGCTTAGCTGAAACGGCGATTGGAATGATCAGCTCGTGGATGGCGCAACACCACCTGGAGCTTGCTCCGGCCAAGACCGAGCTGGTCATTGTTTCCACAATGCGGCGAGAACGCACCCGCGTTCCAGTGACGATCGACGGAGTGGAGAAGATGCCGACCCGCACGCTCAAGTACCTCGGGGTCATTCTTGAGGATCACTTGTCGTGGAGGCCACACGTTGAGCAGGCCACGTCGAAGGCGCTCCGTGTGGCGCAGGCCATCTCCAGGCTGCTTCGTAACCATGGCGGTCCTAAGTGTGCGAAGCGACGGTTGTTGTCATCGGTAGTGGACTCTACTCTCCGCTATGCTGCGCCGATTTGGCATGAAGCGGTCCAGCTTCGGGCGTGTCGCAGGCAGCTGAACCGGGTGCAGGGACTTTACGCACGGCCGGTGGCCCGCACCTTCGTTACGGTGAGGAACGAGGTGGCAACGGTCCTTGCCAGCGTCATCCCCATCGTGCTGCAGGTGACGGAGGACGCTCGTTGTTACCAGCGACATCGGGCAACGGGAGCGAGTTTGCGGGAGCTGCGCATCGAGGAACGCGTTAATACAATAGCCGAGTGGCAGCGGCAGTGGGACCAGCTGGAACCAGAAAGCCGCTACACACGGTGGGCACACCGAATTATCCCGGACTTGGCGGCATGGAAGAACCGGCGGCACGGAGAGATGACCTTCCATCTCGCGCAAATTCTCTCCGGCCACGGTTTCTTTCATGAATACCTGCATACTAAACATCTTGCGCCATCCGCTGACTGTGTCAGGTGCCCGGGAGTTGTGGAGAGTGCTGAGCATGCGTTCTTCGACTGCCCGAGGTTCGCGGATGTTCGGCAAGCATTGCTCGGCGAGGATGAGGCAGCGGCTGTGACGCCGGAAACCCTTGTGGCGTTCATGCTGAGTAGCCCAGCGAGATGGAGCAGCGTTTGCGAAGCGGCGCGCAACATCACCACATCTCTGCAGCAGGATTGGTACGTCGAGCGTGCCACCAGCGCCAATGCAGAGATGGTAGCCGCAACGCAGCGTTTGGACGAGGCCCACAACACCACGCGGGCAGCTCGGAACGAGCGACGGAACGAGGCTCGCAGGCAGCTTACGCTTGAACGGCAGGCGGCAAGGCCACCTCCGGTGCATCCGGATGGCCGGCCGTACACGGAGGAGGAGTTGGTCCTGCGCGAACAACAGATGCAGCGGACACGAGACAAGGTCCGCAGACACCGCGCTCGTCGGAAGGTGCAGAGTGACGAGGTGGTGGACTGCCGTGATTATCTTTGGGCCTTGTTCGGTGTGGGGGCGTTTGACGATGAATAAAAAGTGGCTAGGGGGCACGACTG
>STHB01002544.1:0-2500 GCA_018908115.1 Anopheles rivulorum | reverse complement strand
TTTGTTGCAGCCCCCGGGGGGACCACGGCACCTTACACCGGGTATGGTGTATGCGCAACCTACAGATAATAATAAACCCTCTACGTGTTCAACTCATAATTGTCCGTGTTTCATCGACAGCGCTGCCTTCGTATTATGCGTGTGTAAACCGATGTTGTTGGGCTGCTCAACATCTTTCGTGGTTACATCACTTGCACCTGAACCCTTGGTGCCAATTTGGTAATATGTTGTACATTTACTCAAGATGTACGCTTCGACCCCTTATTCGGAGGCTCAAGCTATTACCAGCAAGAACAATCCTCATCCAGACTTGAACTCGAGTCACCCGGAGGCGAACGGTTTAACTAATAAGTGCACCAGTCTTGAATCCATACGTCGGTGGAAACAAACCCGGCATGTTGCATGTATTAGCTCTGAACTTAGCGAGTGATTGCCTTGCAGCTGTCATACTGAGCGAAGAGCGTGAATATCGCACTCTTAAAGGGTCGAAAAAGCCCTTGGAGTCGTCCGGTTTTTACGCCAGACGACTCGGTCCACCATCTTTCGGGATACTAGTTGAATAAGTGGCACCACTGCACTTATCAACTTTCGATATGATACCTCCATGCCAACTCTATGACATTGTCTCGGAGGTATTGGTTGGGTCCGGAGACCCTATGTACAAGCTCAACAGGAAGGGACCGTCTCGGTCGCAAGCTGCTCCGGTCCCTAAACAACCTGCGACAAATGATAGGAAAAGCCGACATCAATGCGTGTTCAGTTTGGTTCATCTCACATAGGTCAATTTGACCATCGATCCCTGATTATAACTCTCAATTAAACAGTCGGGAGAGTAAGGCATGCCCATCGATATCTCATCGACAGGCGATACCGCTTGAACGGCCAACGACACATCAGAGGATCGTATCTTGCTACAACTCTTGATCAACGTTTCCACTCCTTGGAGAAAGAAACCCCCTGGGACCGTCTCGGTCGCAAGCTGCTCCGGTCCCTAAACAACCTGCGACAAATGATAGGAAAAGCCGACATCAATATGTGTTCAGTTTGGTTCATCTCACATAGGTCAATTTGACCATCGATCCCTGATTAAAACTCTCAGTAATCCAGTCGGGAGAGTAAGGCATGCCCATCGATATCTCATCGACAGGCGATACCGCTTGAACGGCCAACGTCACATCAGAGGATCGTATCTTGCTACAACTCTTGCTCAATGTTTCCACTCCTTGGAGAAAGAAACCCCCTGGGACCGTCTCGGTCGCAAGCTGCTCCGGTCCCTAAACAACCTGCGACAAATGATAGGAAATGCCGACATCAATACTTGTTCAGTTTGGTTCATCTCACATAGGTCAATTTGACCATCGATCCTAGTTTTCAACTTTCGAGTAAGGCATGCCCATCGATATCTCATCGATAGGCGATACCGCTTGAACGGCCAACGACACACAACTAGGATCGTATTTACTCTTCCTTGGATGGATAATCCAACACACCCTTGGACCGTTTCATCGCGAGCTGCTCCGGTCCTCTAACAACTCGCAATCCACCGATAGGATGATATTAGGAATGGCCGACTTTCATCCTTTAACATTCAGTTCTGCTTACCAAAACATAGGTCCTTGGACCTCAAAATCCACTATATGTTCCCCGATCGGGGGCAATCGGTACGTCTATCCATCATCAAAACCGTTTCAGTCATTCCGAACCACCGAATTGGACAGACAGTACCATAATCATCAATCGATTGCTTCAACTTCGAAAATTGTGTGGTAAGTTCTACTAATTTCACACTTTACCATCGACTAATAGAGCACATATCCACTTGGAAATCACTTTTCCTAGGTCCTCGGACCTTCTATGACAACGTACACACATAATCCAAACTCGTTTCCCAACTTGAACCAAGCCTCATGGATCTTACTTTCTAATCGATCTTTTCTCACACATTTGACGATCAAAATATAAAACTCGCATTTTGAGCCAGAAGCAGTCGTCTGATCGTCCTGGGGGTAGTCTAGATCGATTTAGAAGGGTCCAAAACATAAAGATCCATACTCAGTCAAAATCATGCTTCTGGCTCACCTACCCCCTATATAGTAAACGAAAGCGTACAGGCGTGGAAAACGTGCCATTTTTCTCGGTCCCGGACTTTTTTTTTCTCGTTGACCCGACTCTAGTAAAAAAGTGAATTTTTTTACTAGTTACCAACTTTTGCAAATTATCATCGGATTTCACTTTTCATGGTCTAAAGTGTGTTCTGATAACGTTTTGGAACTTTTTGTGAAAAATTTTTTTTCGCACTTTTCAAAATCTTGCAAAAAAAATTTTTGTTAGGCGGTTTTTTGTATGGAGCGTTACTAGACCTGGGACCACTTTTTGACCAAAAAACCACTATATACCATTCGAAAGATAATTTCAAGGGCTACAAAAAATTGTTCTACGACCCCCTTCTCCGACGTCTAGAATTCGAGTTATGGGCCAAAAACCGCTACTTGAGCGATTT
>STHB01002521.1:0-17620 GCA_018908115.1 Anopheles rivulorum | reverse complement strand
TTGTTCCTGATATACAACATGTTTTTTTTTGACATTTCGTCAAAAAAAAATTCGTGAAACATTTCGTAAAAATAATTAGAACTTCACATGGCGTTTCATCATTCATGCCACCAGTTTTTTGCTATAACTATTTCATTTTTATCGAAACCAGATCCGCTACTGCTTGTGCGTTATGGCTTCAAATCTTTAAACTCCCATTCACTACTCTCTGAGTGATGAAACATACCATTCGCTACTCTCTGTCCCTCAGCTTAGTACTCTTTGCGCGAAGTTTTCATACACACGACAATCTCGCTTTACGCTGTACTGAAAGCACATAAAAATAAACCATCAACCGTTTGTTTTTTTTTCACCTCATTTTCTTTTCTGTTCTCTTTACTCGTACACTCGTTTCCACCATCAAAAAATAGCACGGACATGGTGAAAACTCATGCAGAGAAATCTCTACCTTTTGCTGTCATGCTTGCTTACTATAACAAAACGACCCATCCAATATCGGATTATGTGTCGTCCATTTCGTTCTGATTACCAAACATATACGCACACACATCGCACTCTGTTTCTATTACACATAATAAAGCAAACAAAAAACATGATGAACCTGCACAGGCGTCAATTTAAACGTAGTCCTAACGAACTTCTGAAAATAGATACTACTGGTGTTGTTTCCGCTTGTTGGCTCGAAGGACTGAGGACTCAATTATTGTTTTTTCCTTCCATACAATTGTTTTGCTTCAAACATTGTCGGAAGCTGGAACTGCCCATCACTCGTGTCGACGTTATTAACTACTTCATTTTCACAAATTTTTATTCAATGTTCTGCCCATGCGCAAGAGAAACGTGTGTAGTCTACTGCGTATTTATAGAACATGTTTTGATAAGAGACACCTGTACAAACATCCTTGTGTCGGTTTTTTTATGTTGTTTTTCACAACCACTAAAATTTAATGCGTTGCCTATTCTCTTATGCAAAGAGTATCACAAATCAAACACAATGTTTTTTGTATAGGAACATTAGAACAACCATTCTATGAAGCAAGCATCCTGTCCTGTGCGATATTCTAGTTCAAACACTGATTAGGGTGTAATATTAATAAATCAATACAATACATACTTTGATATAATTCTTTTTTTTATTCATAAAGAATTGCCGTATTGCTATTGATAGAATCCTTATGATACCAATGATAGTTGGCCGTTCCTATCACGTGAAATATTCTAACTATGTCAATTTTTCTGCCATTTTTACATTGAAAAATATTTCATGGTAAATTTCCCTTCACCCGTAGGACAGTTAATATGGGAAAGAGAAGTGACACAAAATTCCTATATTGCGATAGCGTTGAAATTTTGTATTTATAAACTTTTCGTTTGAATTTCCCAAGTAGCTTCAAAACCGATCGAAAAACTCCTTTGATGATTTAAGCGCATTGATCTCGCAACACTGCGCATGATCGCACTTAAATGAAACACAATCTATTTCGTTAAGCTGCGTTCGGGTCCACCGAAAAATGCCTGATCAATTTTCCTGGTCCATATAAACTGCTAGGAATGTCAAAAAAGACGATTTACTATAGAACCATTCATATGCTCAGCCACACAAGCACCGAGCATAATCCTTCAGGAATGTAAAAAATTTCCACCAAATCGGACAAAAAAATAATTAATTAATTGTTCATACATACCAGCGTGGAAAAAGCGTAGAATAAAAAACAGAAATGATCACAGGCCAAAGTTTGTGGTTAAAGTTGTGTATCGTACTGTTTGTGTTCAGTCCAACGGTGGAAAACTCTAGTTGACACCAGGTTTTTGGAGAGCTGTCAAACGCTGCTGGCTGGAGCTTAACGCACTGCAGGCAGCAGATTGCAGTGCGGTTGCAGCTACGGTCCGATTTCCTGCAAAAACCCGCTGCTAGCAATCGGTCGTGTGAAGCGAAAGCCAATTCAGGTCACGGTCGGAAACGAAACGACAAAATCGATTTTGCGTTGGATTGTTCATACTGTATTGAATGTTGCTCATAACATTGTATCTCTTTTTAAGGATGCTTTGTGAAGTGAAAAGAGAGCATGAATTCCAATCTTTTTAAAACGTACATTTGTTGTAAAATGTAATGTAAAACGCTTCTCGAAAATCGTACACACAATTCGCACTTACAACAAAGGGGCACAATATTTCAAATCTGTAAAATCCTAACTCGAATTTTTATGTAAGTATCTATTGTTTTTATTATATATATAAAGTTTAGTTTTTGTAAAAGTTTTGATTTTAATTCGGTGCGGTAATATTTCCTCAACTCGGTAATTTTAGGATCGTAGTAGCCTGAGGCATTTTTAATTTAGGTTTTGAGTTGAGTGGAAGTTAATTTTGGGGAAAATTAATGAAAAAACCCCTCATTAAAGATTGAGTATAAGTATAAGAAGAGGAACTCGAATATGTAAAATGTGCTCTGGTCTAATTCACAAGTCTTCTGCAACGAAAGCTTCGATGCATTGCTGATTATACATTTAAAAATCAAAACTACCGTTATTCTGAAAAAACACAAACATAGCGGAACTTCATTACGATTGCAGTTTAGGTCATCATCATTTCCTCCATTTCCCGCATATAATGGAGCACATTTCACCGGCCACGCGATTCATATTTTTAACCCTTGCTTACAGTCTTCAGACTGTGAAATATTGTTGAAAAAAATTAAAAGAAACTGAGATAAAGCTTTACCACCAACATTAAAATATCAAACATCAAAGAGGGAATTCCTGTTGATGATTATTGATCGTAATACTGATGATGATGAGGTGGATAATAGCCGTCCTTATAATTCCAAACGTTAGCTATATAATACACGTTGCCCTTCCCAAACAACCTCCAATGGACCAATCAGCAACAGCCATATCAAAAACAACAATAAAACCAATCCTTATCCGGTGTATCCGATGCTTGGAAAACAAAACTTTAATAAACTCCCTAACGATCTATGCGAAACTCGATAGATGCACAAAAAGATGTACGAACCAGGCGTCGATGGTTGTGCGCTTGTGGGAGTGGAAATCCTCGTAGACTAAATCAAAGGGAAGAAAACTAATGCCTGCAGAAGTTTATGTAATTACGTTTCCTATTTTCAACAATTGTGTGTTTTTGTGTCGAACTACTCAGAAAATTGGTATCGAAAGATTTGCTTGTATTAACGATTACCTATGGGTAGGTATGAGCAAATGATTTGAGAGTATAATAAGGCACTAACTAATCATCGGTACCAACCCCAAATAAAACACAAAAATCCATCTCACCAACATTCCAATATGAAGCTGATCGGAAGTAGTTACTTTGTTGTGTGATCTTAACTGATGCGCATTCGTAAAAATTTATGATAAATTTCACGAATGCGCATCATGTAAACATAGGGTAACATCTTATCGAGCGTGAAACAAAACACGCATACTTTCTTACCAATTTCTCGTCAGAGTTCCAGCACTTAAGTATTTCGGTCAATACGTGATTCAACATCGCAAATAAAGTTATATAATTTGATTCCAAAACGGGATATGTACTACAACATAGCTTTGCTTTCAGCTTAGTGCAAATTTTAACGTTGTGTATTATTTAGATAACTTTACGTAGTGACGTTTGATATACGGTCTGGCCGTTATTCAGTGAGTAAATAAATAATCTAGCTACGTTCATCTATGCTCAACATAAGCTCATACCTGGAAAAAAAAATTTACAAACTCTTTATCAAACAGGCAGAATGCAACAGAACACAGATGGTGTTTCACTTAATGTTCACGAGCACAACAAAAACATCAAGCTCATTAAGAAACTCGATCTTATCGAGAAGTTTCCATACTAACTTTCTCCGCTATCTCAAGGAAGGCATTGCAAAACTAGCAGAAAGTAGTGGAAAATGATAAGGACCAACACGAACAACATCCCAAAATATGCACACGGTTTCCTCGGGAGCTTTTGGCCAACATAACCTTGGACAATGGGTATAAAAAGGAATGCAAGTGGTTTTGCTGTAGTGTATTATACCGTTTGCTATGATCAGAAATGTTCTGACATTCCACCAGTCGTGTTTGATGACCGAGGGGTGAAACGTCAAACAAATACATCCTTCGATCTGTAGGTGGTTGTTTGTTGTGCCCCCATTTACCAAGTGGTTTGTTAATCTTGTTGAACTAACCACCACTTCGCATCAAATAATATATTTTTAATTCTTAATTACTCTAAACGAGAACATTCGTAACAAAGTAGCAATCGAAACATTTTTTGAGAAAGACATACCCCGTCCCACAAGCTACACGGGTATTGAAAACAGCTGAGTCCTAGAGGAACTACCGTTCCTTAAAAAAATGTACGTTTTATTTTATTTATTATTTTATTAGTAGGTAGGTAACATATTGTAAGCGTTTTGCTGCTACTCATAAGCACGTTTTATAAACCATATGGAGCTAAGGCAAATGGTTTAACATGGGTAAAGTATGTGTTTGTAAATTATTACACCTAGCCGCTCCTAATGTGGACTTAGTGTCTCGGTGTTCGGACTAAAAGATATTCTGAAATGAACCTCATCTGTGGCAGTGACCATAACTCTGGCTATATTGGTATCAAGGATTTTATATCGATTCTGAATTGATTGTTCCTGCCTTTCTAGTGACCAATCATTGCCATCAATCCATCTTGGTCAGTTTAGACCTGCCCTTGCCAAGGACATGGACAACCAAAAAGTTCTTTACGAGCTGGATTGTTCGGTGCCATAATAATGACATGGTCATCCCAGCGGAGCCTGACAAGTTTAATTCGCTGAACGATGATGAGTTAATCATACATCTCGTAGAACTTGTCTTTATTGCAAGCTAGGCTTTACAAGCTAGCCTGACAAGTCTGGTAAGCTGAACGATGGTGAGTTATCATACACCGCGTAGAACTTGTCTTCATTGCAAGCTAGGATTTTCGCGCTTCCATTGTTCTTCCACACATTCTTCTGAATATCGTGTCTTGAACGTTTCAGTTTTGGACATCGTTCATGTATCAGAAACTTATTAAAGTACTGGAACTTTAAAGGATCTATACAGTATCAGCTTTATTGAATGTTCTTCATCGTTTATCTTTACTTATTAACAAAAAAATGTGTTTTGTACAAGTGCATAAAGGTTTCTACGCTTTTACGCTCTCAAGTAATGCCAAAACTGGATCATTGCACCTAGAAATCGGTACTCCTTTTTATGTGTGATTAATGATTGACTCTTTTTTTAGTTCGCACCGACCGCAAACTCTCGGGTTTTAGTTCGTACTACAAGACAGAGAAATGCAAAGGACACAAAATAACAGTTCAAATAACCAGCATAAACAGAAACCGTTAGGGAATCCATGCCGTTGGGTATCCTGTGGCTTTGACTAGTACGCCTAGTCCAATTTGATAACAGAAGAATCTGAACGAATAGGAAAAATCAAAGGTAGAGTAGAATAACGTCAACGCATACCTATTTCTATTGGCTTCCGTGTTGGAAAAATATATTTTTAATTTATTTATGTTAGAACGGCCTGGACTAATTTTACCACGTAGCAGGCTAGTCAGACCCGTGCTACGGGGGGACGGTCCGAATGGGATTTGAACCGGGTCCGGTCGTGTTAGGGACTAGCGCCGTTGTCAAATACACCACTGGGCCGCCCCATTTATAAAATATTATTGATGACAAAAACTTTAAGAAAACAAAATATTCGAAGGATTTTTTTGCATGTTTGCTTTCGATTTTTCTCTCTCATTCATTCTTTTTTTGCCGTTTCTAAACACAACTTTGCTAAAAATAGTTGTAAATAAAAAACAGATAAAACACGCACAACATTTCATGTGAAACATTTCCCAATTTTAGATTCTGAAGCATACGCCAAATTAGGGCTGTAGCAATAGTGATAAAGGCTCGATTTCCTTCGAGCGAAAATTGGCATATCCAATGGAATGCCTGTCATCTACCCAATTTGCATATTAGATACATTGCACGCGAACGTTCACTTCACAGCGCCGAAAGTACGCTGAATACGGCTCGTCCAGCGGGCCTTAATCTAGTGACTCGCAATTCCAAGAGACTGCCAACCTCATGAATACGGAATGTCCATGAAATACTTTTTTTGTATGAACTAGGGCAGACGAGGGACAAACTAGAGGGTAAGTACAGAAAGATCTATGTGTCTGTAATAGTTCTTGCTTTTCGTTTTTATTGTTACTGTTTTGGTGGCATGGTACAATGATTCACTCATTTCCTACGATGGGTTTCATGTATCAAGAAGCTTACTATATCCACCAAAACTAAAACCCCCTGCTTTGGTGACATGATGTGAGAATGCTTATTTTTGTCACACACAACTACACTAGTACGTCGGAACAACACGCGAGAAATCAACTGTTCTTTTAATTCTTTTGTTTTATCATTGCACAAACTATCGAATTGTAAGACATAAAACGTATCAAGAGGGACATAAAAAAGATGACAAAATAAAACTACAATTCAATTCAAAATACAAACCGCTGCGTTTCTCCCCATACCATTCGAAATATTCATTTCAGATCATTGCGCAGAGGACGATTTCGCAGATTTTTGCGAACAATAACCACAGATTCTACTGTTGTTTTTGTTTGCGTGACCGGTCAGCTCTAGGTAATCTTTGTCACAGATAGTCCCAGTATTTAAAATCTAAAGCTGAAACACCTGTTTTTTTTTATTCTCATCAGAACGGCCAGACCGTATATCTAACGAAACACCTGGTTTGTATGCAACACAAATCAACATCAAATTATTTCATTAAACAATATTTAGCTTTTTTTTATTTTCATTAGCACGACCAGGCCGCATATCAATAATATTTAGCTTATTTTGTTTTAGCTTTATATCTCACATGAAAGCAAGCTGTTTAAAGAGCTACATCTTTTAGATTTTAAATTAGCATCTTGTCAATCGGGCATTTCGCCTCTAGCAAAATCCACAGAAGAAGCTAACCATATTATATAAATTGGAATATTTTAGAATCACACTAAACTGGATCCAAATGCAAAATTCATGCTGGATGCGAAATTCTTACACTTACATTCTTAACACTTACATAGCATAGAAAGCAAAAAGTAAATGAAGTACGGGAGGTACGAATGAAAGATTTCGCCGAGAAACTTTCACTTCTCTTTTGTCAACAAGGGGTTACTTCAAACTCTGGCACTGAAAGAATGTGCAAGGGAGAAATATTTTACAGGACCGTCCACTAGAACGCTCGGAGAACGTGTGGGAGAATAATTGCAATCGGCACTCAAAAAGTCCTACAGCTATTCAAGATAACTACAGTTGAAATATTTGATGTGCAAAGTTTGACATGCAGAAACAACACTTCCAGTACGCTCAATTAGCTCATTCGTTAACATAAACATTGGTTACTATCCCGAAAGTAATATGCTTTTATTACCTAGGCAGTCCATATATTCGTCCATCCGGTCCGGTTCCTTAAAACTGTGAGAAATGATTTAATCTAGCGTAAAGACTCACGCGGTGTATGTTTTCGTTTCATACAACAAACTTTCAACAGGAATTTTGTTAGTTAACGAAACATAATGTCTGCATATCTACATATCTCCAAGACCCCAAAAACATCCAAACGACACTCCCGATGTACTCACCGTAATGTGTTTAACGTGGTCGCTCATTTAAAATCAATACTAGTTGTCGGCATTCAGTGAATGATAAGAGTTTAATTCAATGAATATGTTCGGAACTAGAATACGAAACTGGAATACAAAACTATTTTATCCTTTGGCAAACTGTTATTCTATAAGCGAGTGTTGTAGGTGTGAGGGGTTTTAATGTCATGCTGCAGGTTACAGTGCCGCTGACGTACAGAAGTCGTACAGACATTTCGCCTACCTTTTCTGTCTTGACATACAAATTTTAAAAGAAGTTCAAGTTCTGTTCCTCCTCTATCACCATTCACTATCTTAAATGTTTAACCTCGATGACACGTTCGCAAAATGACAGAGCGCCTACAGCAATGATGGTTTGTGAAGTGTTTGGTTTATAGCAATATTCGTACAATGTAGTGATGAGCACAACTCGAGACAATCTAGGAAGCAGACAATCTAGGAATTCTTTTTACGTACTTTTCTTAATAGCAACAATGTGCTACATAAATTGTCATTAATATTAGTGTGAATGCATTGCACTTACGTTCGGCTCGTACATCATGTTGCGCGTTTAAGTATGTTAGCCTTCCCATGATGAACAGTTGGTCTCATTCTGACTATTATTCATCGTAAGCATTACCGTAACATACACGATCCACTACGAACGCCAAGCAAACGAGGTGCGAAAAGATCCCAAGAGTGATGATGAAAAAGAAGTATTTTTGTCAAACAGTAAAAATCGAGCCAGTAGCACAGTTTATCTAAAAGCCTGCGGGTATATTCGGCTTTTTACCTGTAAAAATATTGTTCGAAATGGAGAGGGGAAACAACAAGCACACGTGTGAAAATGTTTTGCTCCTTGGCCCATATTTAGAACCGGTACTAAACTCGTCACGCTATTTCACAACATTTAGACACATCCATTTGCTTTTGCTATAGTTGTTTATTGTGCCTCTGTTCACACACTTATACCGTTCTTTAGTTCAAGCAGCATGTTGAGTTTGCTTGCTTGTACAAGAGACCTCGTTAATCCTTTCACTTACAAAGATTGCTCTTTGGTGTTTTTTTTTCGTTTTTTTCTCTTCAGTGCTCTTCTCATTTTTCCACAAGAGAGACATCTTTTCATTAACTGAAACGACTAGGAAAGAAATGGAGTCAAATGAAAAAAAAACTAACACGAAAAAAGCCATTACCATGTGAACTTCGCCCTCGAATTGCACCTGATCCTTAATGAAATATGATGTATTATCTCAAGTCGTAGCACTAATTAAAATGCATTGAAAAATAAAATCACCTGATAAACATCGTATCGTCCAGTGCGATGTCTAATTTATCATCGAACCAACGATGTACAATAAGTTAGTCTTTCGAAGCAGTCAATTTTCTTTATAGCAAAAACATCATAACTGCTATTTTAAGAACAATTAGCAACGAATTAAAATTATTTAAAAATCATTTTTAATAGTATGAAATATTTTAACTATACCTACAATGAATTCATAGAATCTAGAATATATTCTAATTAATATATTTTGTTCACAGATATTTTCTTGTTCTTGATGGTACTCACAAATACAGATCTCATAGTTTATGAATCTATGCCAAAATCAACCCAACTGTTAAATGAAAAATACAAAAGCTTACTAAAACCGTACCGCACTAAAAAAGCGATTCAAAGGTTTCCAAGTAACCCATCGTGATACGAACGGGTGTCGGCTTTTTGCCATAGCAAAAACCAAACGCAAGGGCATCACGAAACACCAGCCCTTGGCACTCATTTTTACACAAACTAGAAAAGCTGGTAAAAGTAGCAGAAAAACCACAACGTTAACATCCGAAACACAAAAGAATAGCAAGAAATCCGGTACGCTCACTCCCACACACACAATCACGCTCGAAATAGAGAAAAAAACCTTTTCTTTCTTTGACATCGCTTACAAAACCGACCGACCGTATCCAATATTTTCCGCCTGATCCGAAATGCCAACATTCCTAGCAGAATATTTCTTAGGAGACAGTGGGAGTAGATGCGGGGTGACTAGAAAAACAGAATGTCCTCCAGCTACGTCGGCGTCATCTGTGGCGGTTCAAAGTCTGCCGTTTGCTCGTGGGCTTTGCATCGGTTAACCTTGTGAAAAACGCTAAGCAAACAAGCGCTACTACATATACCCATATTGTATCACCATGTTCGCTCACGTATAGCTCTCCCCCCCCCCCGCCCCCCCCTCTCCCTCTCTCTCTCTCTCTCTCTCTCTCTCTCTCTCTGTGTCTTTCTTTCTTTTTTTTCTTTCTTTCTTTCTCTCTCTTTCTCTCTTTCTTTATCTCTCTCTCTTTCTTTCACACCCGTACACCCACCCTCCCGTGTATGATCTATCTTTCCCTGGATCACAAAAAAAAGAAAAAATGAACCTTTGGTTTCAATTTCTTCACGGGGTCACCAGGAATGCGTGTAATGGTAACATTAAAGCACCACAACACAAAGCAACAAGAGAAATATGATACACAGCAAGAAAGAGATGTGTGGAAAGATGCGGCGGTAAATCAGAGGCAGAAATGTGTAAATTTTAGTTAAAACATTCGCGCGCTCGTTTCTATCGCAAGAAAAACTATGTGAAAGAAGGAGAGCAAAATACTTCCCTCTAAAAATTTTTTTAGTTTCTCGAAATTAGGTACTAGCTAGACAACGAAACACAAATGATTAGTTATATTTTTGTCCTATATCAAGTATCAGACAATACGGCAAAGATGCCGTCTTAATTAAAAAAATAAATAAATAAAGCAACCTGGCTCATTATTAGCAGCCCAAACATGGATGGTCTTGTGATATCTCCAGTGGTATGGACTGTAGAGTCATCCGGCAGCCAACACAGCTATAGCTTTCTTAAACCGATACGGGAGTGGCATTAAAATGGATTCTGTGAATGGCTTTTTCTGTGAACTTATGTTTCATAAATTCTCCATGTTTTTACGTTGATCACTATCCTAATAAAATATAACAAAATCATTAACAATGAAAGGTAATAAAACGTGTTGATATATGTGAAACTCCTCTAGAACGCCTGATACTTGATACTCAAATGTCAACTCGCATTCAGGCAGAATATTACATTTGAATTATCTCAACTCCACCAGTCATCAAAAGACTAGTAGCGATCATAATACTTTTGCGTTGGCAAAAACTGCCAAGCAACCAAACGAATTTTGTCACAGTTTATATGCAATATTCAAAATTCGGAGTCATGGAGCGTAAAATAATAGTTCGCATTTCCATTGTTGTCATAAATATATAATTCTAACTAATTTAAAGTAAAGTAAAATTATTTCCCAAAGGATATTGTCACCATGCCTTTTTCTATCTGCCGGGATAGACTTCGAAGCTAGTCTGCCATGAAACTAAATAAACCCAGGATAAATAAAACAAAATTCTGAAAGAGTTAGTACACTCGCTATCTCTTTTCCAAAAACATTTCTTTCAGCTAGGTCAATTGCTATGCCGCAAAAAGGTTATAAGGTAATCCCAAAGCTTCTGAAATATTAAATTGTTTGTGACCCTAAAAGATAAAAGCATACGACCGTACTAACTTCAAAATCTAACCCACGCAACCCCTACGGAAAGATCGATTTGCCTCGATTCCTGATACAACCAAAAGCTGTATCCTGAAGCGAAAAAGAGTTTAAAAAAAAGATGTCAGAAACCACTGAATGCTACTGTTTCTCTGTATATGTATGTGTACGTGAGTAGCATTGAGAAACATGTATTGGAAAATAGATCCCTTCGCGCAATGTTTCCGAACCAAACCACAATGTTCTTCTGACCACCGTACTGAAGGTCGTAAATTTCATTCGGCTATGTTTTAATCTTTCCAATCTTTTATGCTCAAGGAGTATAAACTTCCCAGCGAAAGATTTGGTGAAATGCGTGAAGCAACACCCTTCATCTTCTATTCCTGAGAACGTTAGTTAACCAAACAAACCCCCAGCCGCCTAACATCATCCGGTTCCGGTGATGATTACTTGTCTGGAACTTTTTTTCTGGCCATAGCCATCATTAAAAACACTACTTCCACTGTACCAATCCTCGTTCGAAATGTTGCTATCCTCACGCGTAGGAAATTGACACAAGAATCCCTTATATGGCAATTGCTTTTGGGAGGCACAAATCTTTTCACCTGAGTCTTTTTTCTGCGAATTTGAGTATGGTAATCGCATAAAAATTTCCCATTGAGGCAAAGAAACTCGAAAAGTGAGTGAGAACAACTTTTAAGTTTATTTCCATTTATAAAACTTAAGAAAAAAATCTATCTATCATCTGTCTAAAAAAATGGGGCGTCCCGGTGGTGTATTTGACAACGGCGCCAGTTCCTAACACGACCGGACTGGGTTCAAATCCCATTCGGACCGTACCCGTCCCCCCGTAGCACGGTCTGACTAGCCTGCTACGTGGTTAAATTAGTCTAATACGGCCACTGGCCGTTCTAACATAGTTAAAAAAAATCTGCATAAAATGATATATTATTGATATGATCCAGGTGTAGCAATCGAGGAATAAACATCATACAAATTTTCTGAAATTCTGATGTAAGTGAATTCCTAATAAATAGTGATTTATATTAGATACCACGGACTTCTAAAAAAATACATTCAATCAAGCTGTAACTGAACATGTAAAAATGTTCGGTACTTAAACGAAAAACATTTTTTTTTTATTTCTACAACTTATAATTATTTATAAAAGATTTAAACTACAACGCGCACTGCAAATCAATTGAAAAGAACAAAGTTGAAAGCGACGCCAGCTCCTCTATACATAGTGGCCCTCGTATCATCAAGCAACAAACGATTAGCGTTCAACATGCTCAGTCAATAGACGCACAAACAATTGGTACAGCTCAACAATATATTTTAATATTATATGGTAACAATCGATTTTATCTAATCTACTTACCGCTCTTGACTGAGCCAAACCGATGCAACCAACGATGACGATCACGCAGATGAAACCGCAGAGCAACCTAGGCATGATGAGTATGTACTGTGACACAGCACCTACTAGAAACGTCTTGAACACACGAGTTAATAATTTGAACGTAAGTCAATCGCTGTATTTGGAGTGCAACATTCACAAAGTTAACTTTTTAATCTGAAACATGCCGAATAAAACTTATGAAATTAAAATTTAAAAGGATGAAATATGTTTACTAAATACAATCCTGTTTTTGGGAAGAAAAGAGTTTTATCAGATCGAAAGCTTCTTCGTTGACGATGCTGAAAACATAGATCTATTTTCTAGTAAACTCGCTGGACTTGACTAATATGCTTTTCCTTTCGTAGCAAAATAATACCAATAGAATTGTAAAACCATTCCTGTGACTTTGTATTATCTACAATCACCTTGTTCTCCATAACTTAAACGTTGGGATTTTCCACAAATACACAAAAGTGTTATACCTTGAGCGTGTAATGAATGATATGAGGAAGAAGAATGAAAAAGTATCTCGAACGGTAGGATTGCAATAAAATGGTTCTTCCAACCAACCACATTCTGTTTTCGTCGCTTCATCATCCATTCATGCAACTTCATCAGATCAAAAGGTTGAAATCGGAAACATCGTAATACGCGACGAAGATACACAATGAAGAGACAAAAGTCAGGAAGGGTAGCTTTGATGTGCTAGTAGGTAATACATAGTAAGAAACCTTGTAATAGAGCAATACGAAAGAATATTAGTTTCCTACACTTATCCAATCTTCCCTGTGAATGGTTATCCGAATGAATGGTAATCCTAGTTACACTTTGCTAGCCTGCGTAGCGAACAGTTCAACTTGGATATGTCATCAGACGTGGTAACACTTTCTACCAAATCAAATGATTGCAACAATAACTTAAGATACAACTGAGTGAAGATGACGCTTTGTAGTATTTTCAGCACAATCAAAGCGTAGCTAAACTCAACACCACGATTTATTTAGGTACAATTCCGGCGTGTTGCGTACGCACATGTGGTGTAGAGAGGCATAATGCTGTCACTTTATGCCTAGGATATGCAGATTCGTACTTTTGAGTAGTTTGTTTGAACAGGATCACAAAAGAATTACCACCTAAAAATGGTTGATTGGTGCATTGAATTGAAGAATCGTAGCGTTCTACGCTCAGAATAATATGCGAAATGACGTACTTCCGGAAACGTTAGAAAACACCGGCCTGGGCAGTTTCCTATATTTTATCACCTTTTTTTTCGCGAAACCGTGTTTTTAACACACCATCACTAAACTGGAACTAACGCACACTAACGCACAGAGTTGCTAACCGCTGTCAGCGTACCACCGTGAATATGGATTGGCACCCTAAAAATTCAGCTGGAGTGGAAAGTTCTGTACCGTGCCGTATGCGCCGATAGAGTGATAGCCTTTTCGACGTAACTGTACTGACGTCCTTTTCCTTTGCGCTACTACACAGCGAAGCTGTTTCTGCAGTGTCGAAGTCCGTTCGGCTCCGACACGACACGAATACTGTCTGCCGAAGTTTGAACATAAGGTATTTTTTGCACTGCTACTGATGTACTAGAAGATGTGGGTGTGAGCAAAGCAGCTCTCTGTCCTTGGATAAATAAGGACGCGGATGCTTTGCCCTGTTTGCTCTAGAACGGCAAAACGTTGCTCTCGTAAAACATGAAATCAAACGCCTGGAGGATAACATCGATAGACATATCAAACGACAAACGATACAGTATAAAAGAATAACTAACTTCTCCCGTTTAGCAAATATTTTTTTTATTACGATACAACGGAAAAGAATCAAAGACTAACGCATTTAAAAAACTGAGATGTGTTACGACTCGCACATTTATTTAAGCGATC
Organism: Anopheles rivulorum; assembly: GCA_018908115.1. NCBI lineage: Eukaryota > Metazoa > Arthropoda > Insecta > Diptera > Culicidae > Anopheles > Anopheles rivulorum. The sequence goes on along the minus strand of STHB01002521.1, from coordinate 3,105 downwards.
TTTGCGATTAATAATAGATATAAAATCTCCAAACCAAACAACTATTGCTCTAGCCAAAACACCTCTACGAAACAAATGTGTTAGATAATTTTAAAAGCATTTATAATTTTAAAATAGCTTTGATTGTTGTGTGGAGCAAAATTAATTGATTTCAAGCATGATATACGAAAAACAGTCGTATTGCGTTTGTTTAGCAGCACAAATTATACTATTCGTCACTGTTGTTATTCAAATATCATACGCAGTGTTAGTGGGTGCAGATTTTGCAGCATGGTATGTGGCTCTATATGTAGCGTTTGCCGCTACAACAATGAAGAAGAATAATGTTCTGCTTTTGGATTTTGTACAATTCCCTGGTACTACTGATTTGAAAACCTCGTTACGCAAATGTGATCCATGTTTCAGTAAAATAAAAAATAAACCTGCGTTGCATTTCTCTATACCACCATCAGCGTTTACAATATCATACAGTAGATGCAGGATGTTCGAGTTAAGATATTTTAATATATCGACTGGACTGACAAATTCCGTTCTCAATTAAGTGTATAGATTAGACAACGAAAATATACAGGAAACAGGAGGCAATTAAATTAAATGGCTTTAGCAAAATGCTGCGTACGCGTCAAAAGCAAATCGCGAAAAATTATCGCCCCCGCATCTGCTGTCACGCCGATTCGCGTCCGCTCCTAGACTAGGTTGAGTACACAAGGGCGTCAGTTTGTCACTGGCAGTCCAAAGATGGTGGAGTCAGCATTCGGGTGATGACGATTGTTGATTAAAAATTAGTTGTGTGCGATTGGTACCATGGTTTCACCACCGAGCAGGGCTTCAGGTTGGATCGGTGCATCCACAGTCAGCACGCCGTCCTTGCTGAGCGATGACTTGATGTTCTCCGGTAGGCATCCTTTCGGTAGCATAAATTCACGATTATATTCCCGATACACGGACTTAGTGTCGGACTTTTCCACGTGCTCAGCATGTACCAGCAGCTTGTTGTCGACAGTTTTAACAACGATTTCTTCCGGCGCATACTGACTAACGTCAAAGCGAAGCTTCAGTATCTTACCATCACCATCGTCCTACGGTGAAAATAAAATATAAATAAGCGATGCAATTGTAATATGCGGCTTTGTGATTCTTACCTGAATCAGCGGAGAGCAAATGTCAGAACCGCTTTGAGATTGTGGAAGCTTCATTGAGGTCGCGGCGTTTGATGTGGTCGAGCTAGAAAGGAAGTAAAAATGAGAAAAATAGAATCATTAGTTACAGGGCAGTTTAATCGGGAAGCATGCAGCATTGTCCGGTTTGAAAATTGGAACAGAATCGCTAGAAACGTATATGCACGAAATAAGAACATTTGGCTACCATGACAGAACGATTCTCGCATGCTAAATATCCTACAAAAATCAACCGCGTCACCTACAAGTAACCACTTATAGAGTAGAAAATGCGTGTGACTTTGTGAATGAAAATATCAATAGAATGAGTATGTAATGGAAGACAAAGCTTGATTATGGCACTAAGCGAAGAAGATATTACCTTATCCGGACTTATGTGTTATTACTGTATCCGATTGTTCTTTAGATAGTATTCTTGTAAATACACATAGATTATCGTTATTATGGTTGTTAAAGTATTGTACTGTAACAACTGTAATACCGATATTCGATGTTAATCCTTGCGAAGATACACAATGAAATACTTCATTTTATTAATTATTGTTAGCACCACCGCTAAAAAACAAATAACGATCAAATGTGTGATAAAATAATCAGTAATACTATAAGGCTAGAAATGTTTCTTCAAATATGAAATTGTGCACTTTGATCACAATAAGTGCTAAACATCATCAACTTCGTATAAAAGCAATAGAAATTCCAGTTGTTGGTGAGTGGGCGTACTGTTCCGTAGTTTGAGACGATGACGATTTTTATGACATCATGCCGAAGTCTCCATTCGTGACCTATGTGATCTATTCCATCTATTTCCATGTTCAACTGTATGGATTTCCGTATAAGGAATGAAAACAGATATTTAAAACAGTCATGCAGCATGGGTAACGTAATAAAAAAGTAGGTATGCAAACAAGTAAAACGCTCAATAAATGATTAAGGAGAAAAAACTAGCAGTGGAAGTTTTATTCGCCCACAGTAGATCCAGAGTTAAACTTCTCGGTGAAGTATGACATCATCAATAATATCCGTAAATGTTCTTATTTATACGGCGTGTATGGTTGGCAGGTGTGTTTGTGTGAATCTGTGCGTGAGTATGTGAAATAAATATTAGACTCCGATAAACTGAACGTTGCGTTTACTTAATGTATTTTATCTGCTTGAGGAATTTCTATATTTTCGACAGAATAACCATCTATGCGGTGATCCTGTGATAAATAGCTGCTTTTCTTAAAATTAAAAATAATAGAATCAAATATAAGAGTGAATAGTATGTTCTACATTTCTATTAGGTGTTTATAGCCAATGGTACTTAAATGTTGAGCGATACATCTATTTGTTAAAGCTGGATAACAGGACAGCTATATAACAATAATATGTAGTAATTTGCCATTTCAGTAACATGCAGCGTGCAAAATGTTGAAATTACAATTAAAACAAACCATGCCATTTGTTAGCTAACGGTTGCTGTTAGTTACTGTAAATTAATAAACAATTCCCTAGTGCTTACGATGATACGCGAGCACCCGTCTTTTTAGTTTAGGTTAATCTTAAATACCTGGACGATGTGGCAACCTTCTTGGAGGAGAAGCTACACCCGCTGGCATTTTGTCATGGCATCCAAAAACAACCAACAACAACAACAAAACACGTATGCCATCGAATAGTTAGAGAAGTGCGATTCGACGGAAACCCCGTATCGTAGTTTAATGTTGAATTGCGTATTAATTGAGAAAGAGAGAGAGAGAAAGAGAGAGAAAGAGGGGAAGAGAGAGAAAGAGGGGAAGAGAGAGAGAGAGGGAGAGGGAGAGAGAGAGAGAGAGAGAGAGAAAACAACATCTAATGCTCGATTGACTGGCAGGCCTGGGATGGCTTCAATAAGGATCGAATATTTCCTTCCTCATTCAGCAACACGCCGATACACCAGGGTGGC
>STHB01002495.1:0-17638 GCA_018908115.1 Anopheles rivulorum | reverse complement strand
AGGAAAATGTGAAGTAATTAAGAAGTATGAAATATTTATCATTTGTAGAATTGGACAATACCTTTAATATGTCTGTAAGTAATTCCACAAAGTATTTAATGACCATCGTCCCTTTATTTCAGATCCAAAATAAATCCCAAAACAGCTAATGAACATGCAAAACTCAACTCGTGTAGTTTAAGGCGAGTGATATATTGTCCATTTAAGTCACATTTTCTGGAAATCCTATTAAATTCCATCCCTCCACATTACTAGATTGATCTCACGCCTAGCCCCGGGCCGGGCAGATCACCTCCGTGTCCTCAACAATCTCTACACCTCAAAAACTCCCCCTTTTTCTGGTGTACATTAACCTGTCATAAAAAGGTATACATGTTATTCATATAGTCACCAGCCCAAATCCGGTGGGCCACTTTGCATTCGATTTTCTCTCCCTCTTTCCAGCTTTTCCCATTTTTTTTTTTTTTTGGGTAATTTCCATCCAATTTTTCCAACACAAAAATCAGCCCCTTGTTTCGGTCAGCTTCTGTCTCGTGGGTTTCTTTGGCAGCTCAAAACCTTCCCGGGGGTTCGCGGTACTGAAAAGTGCAGCGCAATGATCCGTGCATTGCCGTGTTGGAGATGAAAAAATAAGCTAAACAGACCCTTCTGCCAACGACGACCCCGTATGGTCATCATCGTTTCGGGGCGCGCTTGTTTATCACCGAGCGTGTTATCGTGTTGCCCGGGTAACAGCCACTGTTCCCGTGGATTCATGGCTGGGCGAAGGACTTCATTTACACCGTTGGCAACGGACTCGGTACGCAGTGACGCACGCTGAACCCCGAACCGACTGGACGAGAACTGACCAGTTTATGTAGCGTCCAGTTCCATTTTTCCAGCTGGTCTGTGGTTTCCATCCCTCTGTTTTCTCCCGTCTGTTTCCGTCGTGTCCGAAGCTCATAAAAATTCAGCCATGTGTTGAATTACATTTCCACTCACACTAAAACCCCACAGCGGACCGGGCTGACCTGCGTGCTGGACGGGCTGCATCTCGCAACACATTCGCTTGCAGACGTCTCAATCTTTTCCACTGCACAGCTTCTGGTTCTGGAAGAATTATATGGCCCGGGTGAAGTTTTAGTTTTACATTTGGAGAAAAAAAAACACTCTCTCTCTCTAACCGAATGTGGCCAGTGCGCTACGAAAGGGAATAAAATATCAAGCAACAAACCGAAACGAATGTCAATTGTGCTTTGTTACCCACATGGACACTAAGCGATGCAACCGGTTCGAGGGACCAATATTTTAACGATCTTTGACATCGTCTAACTAGTTGAGGGACAGTGATACGGAGTTCGAGCGTTAGGGCAATCTGGTATACAATTTTACGGTGATACTAAGGTCACAATTTGAGTGTGTATTCCATCCAGAGAGTTAGTTTAAAGACTTTATTTCTATTTTAATCATACAACCTGGTTAGAGAAACTTGTGCAACGAAACTTCCGTCAACTACCGTTTCCCGTGAGCCTGCACGGCACGATCTAGCTAAACTGAATGAGGAGGGCCTCATTACAAATGTACCGCTGTCAGGCTTCAAAGTAAGCAAACATACTTCTCCCATTCAATGCTAATGAGCAATGCGTATTAAAAATGCATCCCTTCCAGCTGGCCGTGTGTGGCTACTTGTGTCTCGTGATTGATACATCACAATCAATTACCACGTCCACGGAGGCAGCTAAAACTATGCACTTAAATAAATCACACTTTCACCCCACAGGCACACACAGTTCCACAACTAATCATAACCCTCCCTGGTTATGGTCGGTAACAACCTCCCCCGGTTGTCGAGAGATCCAAGGAACCGGCATCCAATCAGTGTAATAACTTAATTGATCACATTATTCATTCCATGGAAGCGCACGGAATCTCCTACGGCAGAGGGCATTCTATCGTGCCATTACAAGGAACTCATCCTCGTAAGTGACTAGGAAGGCTCGTAGAAAGAATGCACCGTTCTATGCCAGCTGGGCAAAACCGGAGTGAATGGGCAAAGATCGAATAACGCGAAGATCAATACATCCATATGGCAAAATCGGTGCAAGAAAGCTGCCGGAATAGTGTAAATAAGGATGTGTTCTCCGCTCCCGGTTTGCTTTTCGGTGCCGTTACTTCGGCTCACTTTTCATCCACGGCACACCCGAAATCGTTAAACCGGCACAGGACCAAACAGGACATTAAAATCTCGTACGTGTCGTACCTTTTGCTTGACGGCGGCAGCAGCAGCAGCACCACAAAGGATCAGAAATAAAGGGTCGCCAGTGTAGCGTTACTTCAGGTCGGCATATTTACATAATTACACATCCTAATAGATTTTCATTAATAACGAAAAATCTCCCCCATCCGACGGGACCGGGTTTTTTCTTCCATTTCGTATGTATGCCGCCTAGCGGACGAATGTGCCCTGCCAGCTGACTGCAATGTTTAGCTAACGGAAAAGGGTTTTGCCCAGCTTCGCAGAAGGGTAACTGTGGCACATATTCCATTCGCTCGCATTGTTGCATATCGATGTTCGTGCTCTTTCAACAGAGAACACAGCAACAACGAAACAAAAAAACCGCGCGCACACGGATTGGTTAAGATCCACGAATCCACGGTGACTGTGGCACGAGTTGGTAAAGCGTGCCAAATTCTATAGAAAATAAGCTCATGTTTTGTGTAAATCCTGCATTCATTTGGGATGACTTTTAGTGCAATCCTGTTTTTGTATTGGTTTTAAATGATAAAACATGTTAAAGTCATCCCAAAAGGAATTAAAAGTTTGGTGGAGAATTGTATTATAAGCGATCTCATATCAACGGATGCCTTCGAATCTTTTACTCTCTCATATTGTAAAAATTATTTTAAAGTTTTGGATAAAATATTTACTATCTTTAGAACACATTAAAGAAGAATTTAGATTGAAAATTCTGACAGTAAATAATTACATAAATAAAAAAAATAATATTTTTGTTATAATTCCTCTTTTGTGATATTTCGGAAGGCTTGACAGAAATAGATGAACTATTGAAATTTAAACATGTCTTTCGAAATGTAGCACCCAACATGATGTTAGAGTATGAACGATTAAGAATTACTAAGTTGGCTATAACTCTTGTAAACCAGTCCTGACAGTTATGCCTAGTCATCCTCAACTTCACATTTACTGCCACATTTCCATCTGCTCCTGTTCCGCAATCTCAAGATCATACCCGATGCCCGGGAACAGTTAGACGTAATACGATACACCTCTGCTTCTGGTTAAATCTACATCTTCCAAAAACAGCTTTAATGGCACACGAACGAAAAACTAACCCCTGCCCTGTCCTTGACAGCCAGACGTGCAAGATGCAAGCTGTGTTCGCGCGTCTAAACATTATCGCGCGATCAAGCATACCATCGGATCGCTCCGTGGCGTTGCGCTCAGCTTTCATCGATCTCGCTCGCTTGCGGTGCTCTTGACCGACCGAATGGCAGAAAAGCCATTCCGAGCTACAGTGTACAATAACAATGCCCACAAACGCATGTACACACCCGAACACCAGGAAATGTCGGCACAGCCTTCCCGGGTGTTTGGTTGCGCCCTTTCGAAGGGACCTTTGTGGACTGTTGCATCTGGTTGCACCTTTGGTCGCTCGGTTTTGCCGGCTCAAATGCACCGTAATGTCCTTGCCCATCCCCGGTGCCGTGTTGTTGTTGCCGTGCCCGTTCCGATTCGTTTCGTTTCATCCATTTGCGTCACACAAATATTTTGGTTCGCTCGCATGGCACTGTTCGTCCCTTTCGAGAACGTGTTCCGTTTCTCATCCTTGGCGTATCCCTTAATGCCGTTGGCTGGGTGTGTGAGTGTGGCTTTGCGTGATGGTTCCTGTCCACATCTGGAAGTCGCTCGAGGGCTTGCACACATACCCGAAAGGAAACAACGGGAATAAAAGATCATTGAACTCCCGAAAGCGGTCATGTTTACTTCGGTTGTAAATGTTTTCATAATATTACAAAATGCCCCTAGATATGTTGGTGTGGCACAGTTTGTTACATATTTATTATTAACTTACATATTTATTATTAGCAAGTTCACATCGAACTTTATATAAGTTAATTAGTTTTGAACAATTTTTATGATTTTTTAAACATATTTTTCATTTATTTATTTTATGTTCATAATTCGTTAAGATCATATTATTAAAACCTTTTATCTGAATAATTTGGGTCTCACAATATGCGATAACTAAATCTAACTGATACCTAAAATATTAACATTAAAATTACCACATTTCTCATCCACTGGCCGTTTTTCATGAAAGTAATTACTTACTGATGATATGTAACCACCTTTTTATAGAGAAATATCTGTTTCGACGAACAAAGCAAGGCAATTAACTTTTCTCTCCCGTCCAATTCCTTTCCTTCTGCAATCGCCTAGTGTCCCTAGCCAGGTTAGCCTCCATGAAAAAGGACATAACGCACGGAACAAAGGAACTTTTTTTTTTTCTTACTCAACCATAACACCAATAACACACCGCAATTATCGAATGTCGGCAAACTATCAATTTGCTGCTGCAATACGTTTCATACTGTCGTATTTTGTGTACATTTTTGTTTTCTGTTACTTCCTTAACATTCATTTAAGTCTCGCAGTGCGTGCACGCATAAATGATACGGTTAATTTCACGGTCAAAAGCTATGCAACCGCTTATCGATGTATGTGACGGATGCAATTTTTACCTTTGCCTTTGCCAGTTGTGCCTTCCCGGTTGTGATCCTTATTGCCCAAATCGCCATATGATTTGCCAGATGTTCAAACGGCATCACATTGCAACCGGTTGCATACGTTCGGTCGGATAATGCACGTTATGGTATCCGAAAGCAGACTGTAAACCGATGACAGCGAGAACGACATGACCGTACAGCTGGAATCTTTAAAATGCCCATGCAAGTTTGTACGAATGTGGAGTAGCTTAGGACTCTAACGGCTTCGATAATTCAACATTTGTTGATCACAGCACCTAGCTGTAGAACAAAATTGTGGGAAACAGTTGATAAACGCAGCTCGACAGTCGGCTGTAACCTCAACATAACCACACGCTAACCTCATTACGACGGTGATAGATGCTTATTATCGGTTGATTGGTGGTTAAACAGTACCGGTGGGAAATTTTATTTGTCCAACACCGTTTGACTCCCTGAGAAAAGGGGTACAATTACCCATGGGGAGAATTTTTGTAATTACTTTTATTCTATCAAAAATTTATATATTTTAGAAGTAAATATCAGGAAAATAGAATTAGTTTCTAAACTTACTTTTCTATACGAATATCTTTTCTTTTCAGCGAGTAAATGTTATGTTCTGCATAGCAACTTGCAACCAAACAGGTGCAAACATGAAGCGGAAGTATCGCTTTTACACACACACACCTTGATGTTCTTGTTGATGGATTCTAAACAAAACTCGTTACGGCACGGCAAGTGAAATGAAGTTTTCTACCCATTTCGTCCGTAAAAAAACATTGTAGAAATTTAAATGATCGAAGAAAAAACGGTTAATGTAATAAGCGAGTGATCTGTGTTGCACATTGTACATTCAATTTGCTACTGTTTATTAAACTGTCCTGTCGCATAGTTCATTCGGCAGAGTTCATTATTTGTGGTCATTTCGAAAGTTCACTCTAATACTAGCGTTCGATTTATATTCTATGTTCCGAGTGTTATTAGGTATGATTAAAATAAGATAAATTCAAATTAACTACTGACAAACATGTATGGCTTAGCTAAGAGTAACATTTTGTACATTATGGGCTAAAGGTTTAGGCTTTTACTGACTCAATTTCATTCCTTTTTTGAAGACAAAATTTTGATTCAACAAATTGACACACACATTTGTATGCATTTTTGATTAATGCTTAACATTAAGTTTCTTTATTTTTAATCATTTATTATAAAATGTTTCGCTTTATCCTACTAAAAGCTTGTTTTGTACCATTATGTTCCGTTCCAAACGGAATGATTCACCTAAAACCAAATAATAAATTTCTCAATAATAACATCATAAATAAAGTGCTCAGAAAACCAGATAAATCAAACAGTACGATATCCATACCCAGCAGCTATCCTGTTAAGCCCAGTACAACATCACTTCGGGATTTAGTGTTAAAAAAAAGGTGAATTGTTCCCCCCAAACGCCGAATAATTCCTTACCGCACAACAAACATTTGTTTATTTATTCATTATGCAAATAAAAAAGTAAAAACCAGAAATCGCTGCTCATTAAATATTAATACGCAACCGATTGGTGGTACCCGAACCGCCCGAACCGGATCGGGCTGCTTCCGGATTTGCGTCCTAAAAGCAATGTACAACGCGGTCTAAGGAACGGACCTCCTGCCTGACAAGGTGGTTTGCGTCCCTATGCGGCAAACGTCCTTCCAATCCCCCCCCCCTCCCCCACTCCCTTCCAGTGTCGTTCACCTTGACCGATCAAATGAAACCCCCCACCCACCATCGCCCATGCTGGATTGGATTGTTGCTTCTGGTGTTGCCGAAAATTCTCCAACCGAAAGGTGCGCCATGAGCCGAAAGCAGGAGATGCGAACAAAGGTGCGAACGAGATGGCAATAAAACAAAACAAAACACCAACCGTTTTCAACCGAGGGAAGGAAAGGAAATTAAACCAAAAACAAAAACTATTCCATCACTAGGTAAAACACGAAAAACAATTGCCCAACACACACTCACACACACACAGGCGTAAACATTTCCGGAGGTGCAAGTAGCAGCAGGACCCTTTTAGTGCGAAAGGTATCAAGTAAGGGCTCACGGTGCAGTAATTCACCCGACGACCCATGCGATTTGCTGCGCTCAATCGGAAGCAGCACGTCGCATGGAGGGGAGGGGGTGGGGGAGGGAGGAAAAAAAAGTTAATTGTATTCCCGCGCCATGTGCTTGGTGCTTTACCACCCGTAATTAGGGCCGCGACATTCGTTTGCCGTCGAGTGCCGTGGGTCGGTGGTGCGTGAACGTGGCTCGTGGCAACGACCTCCCCCCCTTCCCCCCCCCCCCCACTTCCAGCCGCAAACAAAAACGTAAAAAAAAGGACGTGAAACGCGTGAGCGGCCACATACACAGTTATCCTTATCGGGCGCGCTTTGCCGCACTGGTAATGAGTATTAGAATTATCAGTTTCATTATTATTTTTGTTTTGTGGGCACAAATGGAAGGTAGGTTTACTGCGCCTTTCCTTTTTCTTTTTTTCTTCTTCTACCGGAAAAGCAGCATGAAAAGCAACAGCAACTACTCGGAGAACACCAAACCAAAAAATAAAAAAAAAACAGAATCACGAAGGAAAACAGTTCAACACAACAACACCCTCACAATAGCAGGGAGGGAAAACTCACGGGATTTTGGGTTGGACAGGAAGGGCTTAAAAAAATACAACAACAACTCACGTACTCAAGCTCAGCATGCGCTTGTGGCCCTGCCACACACACGTACTACTTTTACGCGAGTTCATTTAGCGTAATCAACGTTGGTGTTGTTGTTGAATTAAAAATTACGACCAGCTCAGCCCAGCACACCCTACTCCCACCGATGAGAAGGGAAATTTAAATGCAATAAAACGGGAAACCTACCAAAACAAAACAAAATCGTACACCATCACCTCAAGCGGACCCATCAAGACATGCCACACACGTCCGGGCGCATGCATACAAATGCGGAAAATATCCACCCAACGAGGGGGCTAATACCTTTTTTTCCTTGCTTTCCATTGTTTTTTTTTCTCTCTTCTTGTTGTCCATTGCTCTGGAGTAAAGAACAATCAGGATGCATAAAACAGAAATTACCTAAAATCATGCTCTCGACCCGCGACAATGCGATCTTGCGATGAGCTGAAGTTGCGGTGGTGAATAAATTAGTTTTTATTGTGCTGCGTTTCTTGGCCGTCGCCTTCATCGAAAATTGTGCCGAATTTGACAGGGTTGTGATGGTTCGGGGTTTTTTTTTTTCTCTCTCTCTCTCTCTCTCTCTCTCTCTCTATCTCTCTTTCTCTACTTTTATCTAAGGTAATGCGCTTATCTTGCAAAAGGTTAAGCGTAGAAATTAATGTAAAGCGTTAGTTTTAAAGTACCTTCATTAGTACGGTGCCGGAGGATTTATAAAGCTAGTTTATAATGCATAAAAATGATAGGTTTGATGATGAACAGTGGTTAGTTGTAGAAATTTCAACGAGCTTGTAACACACTAATCAACGACAGAAGATTTTTTTGTTTTAATTTCTGTTTCTTTTATTTTTCATTAATTTTTCCATTAGCTTGTTTAACTTTTATCTGTTTTCAGCATATGTTTGTTTTTTTTTTTCATTTGATGCTCTATTTTAACTTAAACTTTGTTTTCTTTTTTTCATTTACGATTTATTCATAGAGTTTGTTAGTTTATTTTATTGTTTGGATTGATTTTGTTCTGTTTGTTTATCTTTATTCGGTTTGTTTTGTTTTAAGTGAAAGATATAAAAACTCAATTCTAATTAAATCGCTTGCTTCCGTTCGATGCTTTATCCTTCAATTATGGTTGTAGAGAATTAAACAACATTAAAACCCCAACTTGGAATGCTTCTGAAATTTTCCAAGTGAAAAACATCAATGAACTCTAACCCTTGCCACCAATTCATCGCTTAAGACAAATGAGAGAAGCCACTTGTTCAACGTTAGCACACGGTTACTGGAGTCAGAGCTGGTCGATTCGTTTCAGGCAGATTAAAATTGTACTCTTTACCAAGTGATCCCTCGGGAACTGATGCACGCCAGGATTCCGCTCCGTCGATGACGAACGGTGAGAAGCACCAAATGTCCAATCGTAGGAAAAATTCTCCCTTCTTCACTAAGGGATAGCAAGGGGTATCAAGGTATCAAGTTCATCGACACGTTGCTGTGGTACGGGTTGGATGTATGTGTTTGAAAGGATCAAACGTAATTAAAGCCCTACGATCGTCATCCTCGTGGGAAGCCAGTTGGACATTATTTAAAGGGAATGGTAAAGCAGATACAGAGCAGATATTAAACTTTAAGAATAAGTTTTATTTATAAAATTATTTGCTTCATATTTTAAAACATCCTATCAATGGGTTATATACAATTTGTTTATTTAAACATTGTTTAATGATTTTTGTTCTTCGTTCACCAACTTTTCTCTTAACAAAACACAAATCTCTTAAACCCGATCGTAAAATTGCTTACTACACCCCCCCCCCCCTCCCCCCTTGAATACATTTACTCCGTCCACGAATGTGTGGAGCTAAACACACAATTGCCAAAGTCGAAAGTCACTCACCCTGTTTGTGCTACTTTCCACCGCCCCTAAAATCCCTTTCTCGCTCGGAAGTGCAAGTTGGGTCTAGACTTTCGGCGGCACTACACAAAAAGAGTCCTTTTTTTTGCCCACGCTCTCTCACACACACACACCTACCACCCAAGGAAGCGTAAATGTCCCTCCCTGTAGCCCTCCCCCCGCCCCATATCCAGCCTGTCGTCCCCCAGTACGATTGTGGATGATTCACTTCGCTGCCGAAATCGATACGTCAGTCAACATATTGGCAGTAAATAAAACCGATAAGGGACTGCCGACAGCCCGACAGCCGTACCACCCCCAATTCGCAACCCATTGCGTTGAAAAAGACGTGGAAGACATTCGATCAACAGTGAGTTCGAGCGTGAGTGGATCTAGGTTTTCCATTTTCTTTTCTTTGCACGCTGTGCCCCATTCGCTGTGTACAGGCATGGTGTTCGGTGCTTAAACCGTACATGAAAGGATGGCCTGGAAGAATGGGCTTCCGCTGCAGTGTCCTCCGACACTGACTGCCGTCCGGCCGTGGTCGACATCACGACACTACGATGCCAGTGCGTGCAATTCCTGTGGGAGCACTTTTTTTGCGACTTTTTGATTTACCAACCCATCAGCTAGTCCATCCGTCCGTCAGTTTGCTCGTGTGGAGGTACGGCTACGCTTACCGGCAAGTCTGGCACACACGCACAGTGAGTGAGGAAAAACACGCACCACACACACACACACACAAGGGATGTGATCGTGCGTCCCAGAGGCGAATGACAGACGAACGTCTCATTCGTACAGGCGTACCAGTCCTTCGGTGTTTTATGTTTTGTCTGTTGGCCGTTGTTTTTGGGAACCATTTTCAATTCCGTTTTCTATTGCTCCTTAGAGGCCAGATTGGTGAAAGTGCTCGATGATTTAGTGGCCAGAGTTTTGAGCCATGCCTCGGCATTGGCTGTTGGCTCCCTACATCACGCCAGAATCGTTTCGGGAATCGATAGATAAAGCAAGATCAACACCGCTGAAGATGGGGTTGAGTTTTTACAGTGCACTCGCTCCCTGTTGGCATGTTCTTGTGTGCCTTTTGTATGCTTTTTGCTGTAAGCTTGCAGTAGACAATTGTGCTTTGTTAAATTGCGAAAACATGGATGCCGCTCTGCGAAAACAAAATGTCAATCACGTGTGAGTTGTTACCGAATGTCGAGCCATTCGATAGATTTCAATCAACTTTCCTGAAATGCAGACAAATGAATAAAAGTAACTTGTAAGTTAGTAAGTTATTTCGTTTCGACAAGGCACCATAATTACTAAATATGCCATATCAAACTAATATCAAAAGCATTTTACACAATAAACCATGCTTCCCTCATCCACTTGAGACTCTTTTTGAAACTCCTCCCAAAGCCATCTATCCTTTACCAAAACTGCCACCTACCAATGTTTATTCAATAGCAAGCATGGCATATCCCTATTTCCCGTAAAACCCCGCAATTCCCAACCCCCTTTTCCATTTCACCCTCAGGTACCAGCTGCAAATATGTGGTGCAAAGCATCTTACTGACAAATTTCCCTTTGCCCATTATTAAAAATTATTTATCACCTTGCGAACCGAAAACTCTCACACACACAGCACGCCACCGGCTGCAGTTACGACAACTTATTACGTTCAATTCCCTCCAAATCAAAAAGGGGTAAAACCCTTATCCACCCGGAGAAGGGAACTGCCCGCGTGTGTGTGTGTGTGTGTGTGTGTGTTTGAGTGCAAAAACCCGAAAAACCCCCTTGTGTCGGGGCCGAATTCCCAGCCGTGCATTCATCATCACGCGAAGCAACCCCACGAGACATGGCAGGGTGTGATTGGTGCGTTTCGGCCACATTCGAATCCTTTTGCCACGTGTACGATTATTTACGTGTGTGGCTGTGTGTGTGTCTGTTGATGCAACATTGTCGAATGCAGTTGAAATATAGTACGAACTGGACTTTTTTGGCGATCATGTCTGCACTAAATCGGGATAAACGAGATGTAGATTCACCTTTGCGAAAGGTGGAATGCAACAATGAATGTTTTCTTTTCTTGCTAATGAGCATATTTTTGTTGAAATCAACTAAAACATCTATGAAAACAAAGACTTTCTTCAAGCGATTACTTTCAATTTTATTGAACAATAAAGTATTTTTATGGACAGAATCGAAAAAGAGGAAGTCCTTTTCATAATAATTTACCAAGATATTCGAACATTCTACACAGCACTGTAGAATGTAGGTAGAAAATCGGATCTTTTTATAAGACATGTTCAACAACGTCAATCAAAGCGACACGTGCCGTCTTATCCACCTGGTCGTACGTTTCCTTCGTACGCTTTCTTCGTCCCGTTCGTTCCCTTTTTCCCTGTTTCTCGAGATTCCTTTTGATTTTGCGTCATTCTTTCGGATTATGTTTCTTCCACCTTCTGTCTTATCACACTGATCAGCGTACCACCACTTGGCAACTAAATTATGCGTCACGTCACAGCACGTTTGTCGGCACCGTTTACCTACCCAAACGATCGCTCGAACGATTGCCAGGACCAGGAATGGCTCGTGAACAGCAAGCGAAGCAAAAAAACAAGGTGTTCAATAACACGCACCACACATGCTAATAGGCTCCTTCGCCGACTGTATCCTTCGTTTGTTTCCAATTCTAAGCTTCCGCTATGTTGCTTCCCGTACAACGCATATGGCACAACCGGGCGATGCTTTTGGGAGACATAAGGATCCGTACGCATGCACACGCATAAAAGAACGGAACCCGAGAACCCTCTGGCGTGGTGAAAGTACGAGCGAAAGCCCGAACAAGGGGACGTGGAACGAAATGCAACGGGTGCAACATGATCCGCAACGGGTGCAACCCGACTGCCGGGAGGGTTTGCATATATGCATTTTGTGTTTCGTTTTCTGTCTATTATTTTATTTTGCTCTATGCTCACTTCTCTACACGGCCCGTAAACCGTGTTGGTTCAAGGGTTTCACATTTAAAATCGATCGGTACAGTTCATCATCATCCGTCAGCCGTCGCAGATGACGTCCGCCGCAACGGGCCGGAACAGTCCGGATGAATGAGGGGTGAAAAAAAGAACCGGGCGTTTTGTTTTTACCAAAACCTGTGACGCTTTTCTGGCTCACCCTTCGATACCGTTCCGCTAGCATATGCAACTGGTTGATCGTGGTAAAGATGACACACAAAGGAGGAAAGAATTCCGTACGGTGAAATATCGCTTCCTATAAAATGCACACGATCACGAGTGTTTCCGTGCATTGTTCCTTCCAAAATCATCAGCAGCATTTACAAGTAATATTCCACATAAAACTTCCCCTTTATTTAATTACATAAAACATGGCACCAACGCATATTAATTTTTTTGTTTTTAAATCATACTTCACTTTTTCCTTCCAATTGAACAAAGAACGGCGCGTGAGACAGAATTGTCCGTTAAAAAAAATTCCTCTCGGAACTCCTTAAGCTCCACTCATGCACTCCACGGCAAAACTAAATGATCTTCATAAATCCAACACCCATTCTGGTCAGCGCAAAAGTCAATGAGTTATTTAGCCAGGGAACGGATACATGCTTCACGCCGGGCAAACAGATCCTGTGCTCGTTAATTTTCATTTCCTATCCTCCGGATTTTTGGAAAACACTGCCCCGACGATGGATTTATTCGCAACTTGCTGTTTTTACTGCACCGATCTATTGAGTTTCTCTCTCTCTCTCTCTCTCTCTCTCTCTCTCTCTCACTCTCTCGGCTTCAGGTTGGTCCGATGCGCCGGGAAACCTTTAAAAATCAACTGCGTGCAAAGGGCCCGGCCAGCATCCGAGAGGCACTCCGCACCCAGCAAAAGGCACGGCCACGGAACCACTATAAATTATTTTAATGCAAAACTTCTGCTCGACCCGACATCATTAATCTCGTTTATCTGTCCATGGGTGCTGGATGGATGGAGCCCACACAAACAAAAAGAAACAAAGCAAATAACAATGTAGCACCGTGTACAGAATGGAAAGGAGTGTGGTCGACTGCATCTTGCTTCGATTTGCGATGCGTTTCAATAATGAAGAGCAATTGGATGAATGGGCTTTGGATAACAACGCACACGTTTTTCTTAATGTCTGGAATGGGTTTACTTTCGAACATGGAATGGATGTAAGGTAAACAAAAAAAACGAAAAACATTAAATAATCAATAATAAGTTTATTGAAGATTTTTTGGTAAAGTACCCGACAGACACATGGACATGGACATTTTGGATGTTAAGCTGCTAAAAGCAGCAAACTGCCGCACTCGCATATTTCTCAACCATCTGTTACACAAATGTGGGCCAAGGTAATGCATGGGACCGTTTCGCTTTCCACGTAAACTGCAACCGAAGAAGAAATTTGCACCGATCCACCGTAACGGATGCTAAAGCGCATCACGACCACCTGCTGACGATCGTGGTGGCGATGATGCTGGTTTGCAGGATTTTGCATCCACACATCTTACCCAAGGATCATCCATGGATGTGATTGCGTCGTCTACCATTGCCGAATCCGAACCGAACCAACGGAACAACGAACGGGGCGGGAAAAAAATCCAATTACAATACTCTATTATGAATGCCAATCAATCAGCAATGCCGCAGGAAGAAGCAACGTCACGATTATCCCTCAAGGTAAGGACACAAGGAAGAAAGGTGGACCCGTTTGTAAGAAGGAATCTTCTTAAAGAGAGTTGAAGTTGCATCAACAACAAATAGAAGCAAAAGAACGACGATCGCACCGGAACGCAGTCTGTTAGGAATCAGCCCCGAGAAGGAACAAGCAGCACTGCCGCCGAAGAATAAGAAATTGAAACCAATATATCGATAATATCATTATTCGCAAATGTGCAATGTGCGCAATGCATGCTTGCATTTTTGTATCCCACACTCGGTCGGTAACATCCGTACGGTCGGTAACACGGTTCGGTTTTTCTCTTCATCGCCAATTCTTCATCCACGGCAAACCAGCACAGCTTTATATATCATTGCGGTGCGTTCTTGCAGTTGTTGATGGTACCACCGGTTCGGAATCGGCAACCATCCCTGCTACGCCCAGGGAAAAGATTGTGTGCTGGCTGGCACAGACTGGAGCTATTACCGGATATCGGATTGGGAATCCCCAGCAACGACAGTACCATAAGGGTAGCGAGTTAAAGAGACAGATAGAGAGAGGAGGAGAGAGAGAGAGAGAGAGAGATAGAGAGAAGAGCCACAGCCGGAAATAACCATCCGACCGACCGTAAAGGCCTTCAACCTTCGGCAAACCAGCAGTTCGGGTTGAAATATTCAAGCAATGGATACACTCCACCTTGGCTAAACTGGTGGTTGAAGCATGCAGCGAAGAGACGATGGCCTCCCCCGCACATCCGACCGGCCAGCAAAACGGAACGAAATGGGCGAAATGGAGAAGCGACGGATTTCCGGCAATCAGCTACACGGGCAACGGTAGGACCGGGTGGCGTATCCTATTACATTGATTACATTGTGCGGGATGCATTTGTTGCATGATGTCTCGATTCGAGGTTTTTTCTATGTTTTTTTTTTTTTGGCCCACCTATTCCGTTGCCATCATGTTGCAATGTGGCGCGCTGTTTTTTTTACGTTTTCATTTAGCAAATGCAGCAGAAACATAAATCGTACACATCTTGGCCAGGCATGGCCATTTGTTGGGAAGGTTTTTGGGAAGAAATTAAATGCATCTTTTTGCCTACTGACGACTGATGACCTTTCTTTTGGAAATTCGATTCTGAACTTTCCTGAAGGAAGCATCAATGGTAGGCGTCAAAGTCCTTGAACGAACTGTGTCTTTCTCATGAGGTGACCATCTTTCTGGAAGCTTATAGCTACATAGCAAATAAACCAATTAAAAGATCCTTCAATTTAGAATTCATCACATACCTACACAAAGATCATATTTCAGAATCACTTTGGCAAATGTACATTCTTTCTTGTGTCCAACTATTCGTCGATTCAACTTCATTCGGTAAATTATTTATTTTAACTCTGGAATTATCATTCCGCTATACATTTATGAACACTTAAACAAGACTTAAAAAGGCTCAAGACAAAGCCAAGGACTCGATCACTCGGTTGATCGACACTCAGCCACTCAACTGTGTCGCACTCTCAGTCGATCTCGTATATATCGATCAATTGGCTGCGTCCGTTGAACCTGCTTTTGGTTGCGTACTCAGAACAATAAAACTATTCTCAAATATTCTTAACGAACCGCTGTTGGTAGCTTTTTAATTTTAGACAGAAAAGTCTAGATCTCTTGCTCATTCCTTTCTCATTTGGTGAACAATACTTTCAACATGGAGCACATGCTTAGGAAAAATAAAAATATTACGGGATGTCAAGTACACAAAGAGTTTCAGAAAAAAGTATTAAATTTTATTTAAATTTTACTCATTTATTAACGAAACATTTTGTTTTTATACATGCTCTCTTAATGACTTCAAAAAACCCTTCACTCTGTTTTCCTCAACATATGTTCGCAGCACCCACAAAAAAACCCTTCCTATTTCGCCATTTTAGATCGCAGCACAAATCCTGTTTGCAACAGGACGCAATCAAAAAAAGGTTCAAGAGAGAGACAGAGAGAGAGAGAGAGCGATAGACATACACACAACAAGTAATCAAGGGGAAATATACTGTCAAATCTGTCCAGCTCATCAACCGCCACGTCTGTCTGTCTGCCTGTCTGTCGCCCTGCTTCCATACCGGCTGTACGCCTTATTTTGCTCCGGCAAACGCTTTAGCGCCCACCGGGGGAATACGATTTGCAATGGTCCGATACGGTAGAACGCCGGTAGGTCGCCGGTTCGCCTTCGCCCTGATTAATGTTAACTGATTAGTGAACTGAAATTGTCATTGCAAGTGACAGTGCGTGCTGCCGAGTGTGGGAATCAAATTAGCTCACCCCGTAACATGGCCGTGCCCGGGTTGCTGCGTTGCCTTTCGTACGTTCGGATTCCCGTTTTATGGTTCCTTTCACGACAGTAAGCGTTAAAGCAATCTGGCAATGGGCACGCTGAATTCGCACTCAGTGTATGAAAAATCCATTCCATTCATTTGTTGGGAGATGGTTTAAAAAAAAAAAAAGAAGGTCCCATACAGCAGAACACAACAATCCAAACGATTGGGGGAGCGATTCTGCGTTCTTACGCCCATATCGTCCTGCCGGGTGTGTGTTTAATGGGCATATTTCGTTCCGTCCGATTATGCTTGCGTCATCGATGCCACTGACGCTGGGTGGCGATGAAATTGGGAGCGTGAGAGTGAACGTTTTTAAAACCACAACCACTTCTACAGGCTGGAAATGGGATGAAGACTAGTGCCTTGCGAACTTGTGATGCCTGAGAAAGTGTTGATGGGAAAGACAAAGTAAAGAAACAATCGGCAAAGTGGTCCGGTGTCATTTTTCACTTCCGGCTCACTTGGAAACTTTGTTGAGCTGACCTTTTGATCCCGTTTTATCGCGAATGAGGATCGACATAAATATTACTTTTTTTAAAGGAATAATTACCTTTTTTCCATGCAAATTATGAATATAAATATCACCTTTAGTTCACTCAACTATTAACACTACCATTTCACAATATTTGTTCCCTTTAGCACAATGCACACCATTTTTCCCTCTCGATAGCTCACAAAAGATATTGTGAGATCAATTGCACTGCGGTCCCATATTATTCAACCGCTGTGTTGCAGCTATATATATACACACCAAATGACTTCTGCATGCGTGCGTACGTTCATGTTCGACCAAAAAAAAAACCTCAAGATAAGCACACTTGGAATCAGATCAACAAATGAACCTCTAAACCATCGCTGATGCGTACGCTCGGCAGCAGGCCAACCTACACGACCCACGGTTTGGATGAGATTTGCTTTGCATGCATGACAAATGATCTCCATTACTATCAGACGCCCGAGTTAATGATACACAACGCATACACGCAGCAGAAAAATTCGCTTGGGGTTGAGAAACGTGCTAAAGAAAACACTCACCCTTCGGGCAATGTTGGTCCCCGGTACGGCTACCCGAACCGAACCGAACAGGGCGGAAGGATAATTAGTACAAGGGGAATGGGACAGTTTCTTCCAGCGTGGTAGAAAAACCCCGCCCCAGAAGAGCCGTGGCACGTGTGCCAGTACTTAACTTCAAAACAGGGAAAACAAAACACCACACGTGCCCACGTGGTCAATAGTGCGTCCCTTTCGCGTGTCTCTCGCTAAATCT
>STHB01002480.1:0-17641 GCA_018908115.1 Anopheles rivulorum | reverse complement strand
GCTTAAAATTCCATCCGAACCGTATCCGTATCGTACGGGGAATTAATCTAAAGCCAGGAAAAGTCAGCAGTATCAGATCCAAGATACTCTTAAGGTTGTAATACCACAAAGGAAGACAAAACTTGAGAAGCTTCAATTTAAAAATGTTTATTTATGAAACAAGCATAAATATGTAGTTTAAAATATATGATAACTTGAACAAACTAACTTAGACAGGAAGCATTTTGTAATAATTATTTTGAAACAATATTGCACTAAACGAGATTCGTTCAACTAAAACGTATATGAAAATCAACTATTATAAAGTAATTGTGTGTTCTTTTACACAAAGCATCATTTAATACATTAAACAGAAGAAAAGTATACCAACACAAGTAAACCGAATGGTTTTAACCATAAACGCAAGCTCCCATAACAATTTGCAATAATTTCCATCGCAATTCCGTTTCATTTCAGCTTCACCGCTTCGACACAATAATCGCCACCACAGTGCGCGCGTAATAACCCAAGTGAGTGATTAATGAAATTACCAAATCAATTTCCCGTTTCGCACGATGTGCCCGCGCTTACAGCTGGACAGGGAAAATTTGTCCAACCTCGACCGCAAAAGCAAACTGTTGTTTTTGTACAATTTCCATCCTCACCCTCGGCTCGGCTTCCCATTTCCCTGCTGCCTCACATTCACGCTGCTATAAAAACGAAAAGTTATGCTTAATCACAAATCGTCCCCGCTTGGCTGAAGCTTCCGTGAGCGAGGGTGGGCTGGCTAACACTCACCCAACGGTACCGGCTAGCGCCGAAAGGATCGAAACGGAGCAATGGCTCACCACGCATAACCTTCAATGCCGGTTTGCTTCTGCACAAGCAGCGTTTGCGAAACGGAACGGCCAACTTTCTTCGGTTTTTGGCAGACATCGGCAGATCGGGTAGGAGGGCACGCATCGTACTGCGGGCGGACGGGTGAATCCTTGGTAGTATTTAATTTAATTTTCTTTGGTGATTGTTTCGGCGCTGCTTTCTGCCAACCGTGTTCGGTTTTGCTGCGGCATTTGCAGAATCCAATCCACGACGCAAACGCTTGCAAACGCGTGTTTGTAGTGGGGTAGTGATTACGCGAAGCGTGACGAGCAAAGGGGTTTCGATGAAAGTGGATGGAAATTATTATTATTGTTCGAAGCCATCCATTCACGGGCCACTAGCCGTTGTTTGTGTATTGTATATGAAGGGAGATGTTTGTTTTCCGCATGCACAAACATGTGGTGTGTACGCGTATTCCCTGGTCAGACCAATTTCCCGTCGAGCGCGATGGAGACGCCCGGTACCGCGTAAGTGCGCTGTCAAGTTAATTGTCCTTGGATTGTATCCATCGGGCATGTTCATGCTTTGCCCATGTTCATAAATATAATGAACTTTTTCATAGCAATATTTTCATTCAATTATGAAAACATACACACGCTCACACACAGCCGTTAATTGCAATCGAAATGGGAAACAATCCTTGTATCGCCCTTGCAAAACAAGTATAAATTTGCCGCAATAAGCAGAGAAAAAAAAAACATGCTATTGCGTTGCCTTCGTGAAAAGAAGGTGTAGCAATATTTTATAATATTTTTTGTTGTTTTCACGCATGATTGAACCGGCTTAACATTATTTGTTATTAGTGCTGCTCGGTAATAAGTGGTGCTATTTTTTTTTCCATCTGTCGATAAAATGTGCAAAACGGACACAAAAACAACTTTTATAATAATAACTGGGTTTTAATGGTTTAATGGAAAATACAATATTTTCTAAACAATTTTTACAACGCACATTTTTTACCATTTAAGTGTATTGGGTAAGTGTAAGTAAGTGAATTTGAAAATATTAAGTAACTTAGAAAATATTTTATTTACATAAAAAGAGATGAAAAAGTATGTTTAAGTTTGTTGTAAATTAAACTGAGCAATTTAAATATTTTAAAAGATTACTTAAGAAATATTAACAAATTAATTAAAATTTAAAAAAAAAATATTTTTCTTCTCTACCTTTACCTTCTCTACCACAAACGTGAATTGGTTTATTGGACAGTACTAATTGTTTAAAGGAATATTCCACATTCCTGCAGGTCCTTAAGGGTCGGTGTGAGGGAGGGGGGGGAGGAGGAGAAAGGGGAGTGAAAAAATGGTGGTCGTAAATTATACAAACCTAATTATTTATCTGACACTTTGTCATGCTGTCACACGGCGGACGAACGGATGCCCAGTGGTACGCGATGGCAATTTTCCTTTTGACGGCACGCTACATAAACGAGCCGTATGCGAAATGTTCCATCACTTTCCAACCTCCCACCGGATAGTGCACACTGTTGCAACAGTATAGAAAAGCAATTAATCGGCATTTTCCATTTTCTCGCTTGAATTGTTCCGGGAATAGTGAGACTCGAGGGACGTCTGCTTTGGTACGCGTTGCAATCTAGACAAAATGAAGCAACGTGACGTGATGGAGGTGAAATGTGGTGACAAAACACACAATAGCACACAATACACCCGCAGTGAATGGGAAGCAGTGGTAAAAAAAGGCGTTTTCCCTTTATTCCTTCCAAATTTCCCTCGCTGCAAAGCGTTCATCTACCGCATAAACGATAGACTGCACAAATGCGCCGATGATGTGTGATGTGGGTAGCCTTCGGGGACCTTCGAATGGGATGCTGCAATTGTCGTCGAACCGAATCCATTGTCACCCGTGTTGCCTTGCACCGCTTACGGGTAACGATGGGGTGATGGGGTTTTTTTTGTTTTGTTTTGTTCTTTTTTTGTGTGTATGTGTGCATGTGAATGAGCAGTCCCATTCAGACAGGAAAATGGGAAACCATTTTGAGGCGAAGCGTTAAAGTTTATTGTGCGCGCTTGCATGCTACGTGGCACCACCGTTCCGATCGATGCGAAACGTGCTGAAACGCATAAAATGAAAGGTACACTAAAACTAGCTCACCAAATGAACCCACAGTACCGCTTCCAAGTGGATGATAAAGTGCAACGGTCGTACAGTCATAACGTTTCACTTCCCTCGCTGTTTCTCGGTGGCAGCTGGCAGAGAAAAGCTTGTTTAGAAAAAGGCTTTTTCCCACCTAGCGATCACACCAAAGAGGCATTCAATGGCCGGTAACATTCCACCGGTTGGGAAAAAGAATTCGTATCTCGCCCTTTCCGAGGTTCATGCAAAATCAATTTCCTTGTTCTCCATCCGTCACGCGTGTGGATCGTGTGCAACCCTTTTGTTGCAGCACAACCAGCGGCAACCGGTGTGGAAAATCGAACCGACCGATGGTGAAATTTTTCGAATTAGGTCTAAGCTCGGAATCGGATTTGTCCGCATTTCCGCATCTGAAACCAAAAGAGAGGTAACTCTGGTGCGACTGGGGAAGAGCAGTAGCAGACGTTGGCATGGCTTCATAGTAGTTGGTTTTAAACGTGAGCAAAATAAATTTAATCGTATTCCGCTCCTATGCACCTTTCTGCACGATAAGAATCGATTCGGTGGCCAAAAGGCAACTGGCAGGCAGGGCTGTGTGTGTTTGTGTTTTGAATTGTTCGGATTGGGTTTCAATCTCAGTTTGAGTGAATTTTAATGAAGCTACCCTGCTGGGAAATCGTTGGGATATTGGAGCTTTGCTTGGAAATGATTGCAAACTGTACGTTTCATAATTAATATGGAACAATAATGAAAAGCAAAGCTTATCCAATAAATTGGTGGAGTGAGAGCTTAAACTGTTTTGTTTTTTCAATATACAATAATAATATGGTCTTTTACGATGCCTTTTGAAAAGATAAAGGAATTTTTGATACAATTCTTAAAGTGCTCCACATAAAAATTAAATAAAGGAAAAGCGCGTAGCAGATTGCATAACTTTAGGCGCTTTAGCAGCTCGGTAAGAAAAAGCCATTCCAATTTGTATAGTTTTTAACGCAAATATTTGATCGAGCATTCATTGTCGCTCCCTCAAATAGTGCAGGGATTAAAAAGGTTGATTTTTTTTCGAAAAAACGAGATACGGATAAAGAGAATTAAGTAAAATCTCATAAATCTTGTCGTCTAATTATGCCCATCTGTTTGGGCATAAATTTCAAGCGCCATAAAATTGATAAAATATGACATTTTAACATATTTCATAAACATTCCTTGCGTCTGCTTTATCAATTCAACACAGCCGGAATCTTTAAGGGGTTCATAATTCATTCATGCTTAATTTTATAAGCAGCTATTCTTATCGCGCACCAGCATCATCAATCATCGTGCACACCACCGCACCAAACAGAAGGATTCGGGTTGTAATATTTTGCATCCTTATTATGCCGGTGAAGTTGGTTAATAATTATAAACTTTTGCTTTTACCTCATTTGTTATAAGTTTTTCTTTCCGTTCTTTTCTTCTAATTGAAGTGTTTGGCAAGAACAGGAAGAAAAACAAATAATACTCATAATGGTGATAACTTCGTTGTACGTTAGATTTATCAGCGTCAAAAGTGATGAAAGTGTGGATGAGGACAAAAATCAACCACGTGTCCATGGTATCACGTTCGTGAGGGTAAGATTGACAGCTGGGTAAAGCACCAATTAACACGCAATGTCGCAAATGTGGTTTCCCTCTTCTTGTGTTGGAAACACACACGGTTCGTATATCATTTCACGAATGGACAGCCTAAAGAACGCAAGGACTGTGTCAAGAAATTCCGAACCAAACACCCGAACGTGTACGAATTATTCCACACCTTGATACGCATCACATTGTCTGCCAACAAACTCGTGAAAGACGCAAATGCTTTATGCAAAAGGTGGCGTAGGAAAATATTAATTACCCTTGAAAAGTTCCGAATTGTTTCGAGTCGGGCCCGTTTTGTTTTGCACATTGCCGGAGCCCTCACAAAAGGGTCGCTTTTCCGAACTGTGCAAAGGGCGGATGAAGTTTGGTGTGAGTGAGGACTGCTTGTTGTGCCGTTGACCCAAACCTGATGCCTGATGTTTACTGTCGAAATGCGTACCAACCTGAGTGTTTGTGCGCGATGTTTTCTCTCTCTCTCTCTCTCTCTCTCTCTCTCTCTCTGTCTGTCTCTCTTCAACCACCTTGTCGTTCTTAGCAGGTGTTTTTAATGAATTTATGTTAATTATACGAATAATTAATGACACCTTGATTTCGAGCGCGCCCAAACGCCAAAGACATCGGGTACCGTCACGTTGGGAGCATTATTTTTGCTGCCATGATTTCGTGCCGCAACATTCAGCACACTCAGCATACAACGGGATGATGGTAACACTCAGACACAACCTGGAGCGCGCCAATCATGCGGCGGAATTGATTTACACAAACGGCTTGATGGATGCTCGTATACGACAATGGGCGACCGAACATTTTCTTGCGGACGATGACGTGCGGAGTTTCATAAGATGTCCCGCGTTCGTTTTTTTTGTTTTGGTTTTGTTTGTTGACCACGCGAACACGTGCTAAAAGAGTAAGTTCTTCCCATTCGCTAGCCTTAATTGGACGACCTCTTATCACGGTTAAACGATCACTCGGTCGGTTTCAGTAATAAATCCTAGCATTAAGATCATTATGTTCGTTGAATTTTCGCTTTCCTCCTTTTCACTCGCTCTTTCTCTCTCTCTTGCTCTATGGCGATAAGACTTTTTTCTATAAATATCTCCTACCGTGGGGAGAAAACATAAACTTTCGCTCAGTTTTGATTAATTGTATAACCTTAACTACTAACTTACACGCCTCCGCCACCGTACAAATGTATCAACAATCACACATACACACACTCATTCACGTTAGCTGCCGGCCGGCTTTCTCTTTCCTTAGCTAATTCTCGTCATCTAGTTTACACTCTAAAGGGGGTTCTTTGTTTTGGTTTTGTTGTTCTTCTTCTTTTAGGGGGTTTCGATTCGATTTCAAAACGGTGTCCAATTGCTTTCTCGTAATATGTAATGCACACAGTAAAAAGCCCGGTTAATAAGCGTTAGCAGGCGAACTCTAGATAGGCGTCACCAGCAAAACCAGTCAGCATGGTGTCCTTGTTTTGTGAGGTTTTGTTTTGTTTGTGTTTTTCGTTTTGGGTTTTGTTTTGTTTTGTTTTCTGCATAAGCTACACATTGACGCGCGTCATTTTCGTCCTGGTGTCCGGATCTAGCTGTTGGATTTGGGACAATTCGGAAACACCAGACTGGAAGCAAACATCTTCTAGGTAATAGGACTAATAGGTTTTGCTTTTCTACCCACTCGAAAGCTCTATTCGAACGTTTCATCCTATATGCTAGCTAATTCAGCATTTTCCCAATGAAGCATGTTCTTTGCAAAAAAAACCACCCTGAACGAATGAATTTCTTCTCTTACGAACTTCCGGACAATTTTCCCTTTCGGTTAAAGTTGTTCAAAATGGAATGGTTTGAAAATGCGCTCAAAACATCGATTTTGTTCGGTAAATTGCATACTTTTGGGCGTATGAAATTGAACGCTCTTAACATCTCCAATATGTATTTACCAACGGATTGCAATTAGCTCAACAAAAGCTACCTGTAAAGATCACATTTAAACCTTCACTCTTGCTTCTCAGAAAATGTGTTACTCCGCTAGGTGATGCCTTTTTTGTTGCTGGGATGCTCAGAATTAGCGTTACTGGAAGATAGCTGATGTACTTTTTTGCTTCTTTTTGGAAGTAGCTGTTTAAGCTACCGATATATTTCTCCAACCCAACGTGGTACAACGTTCGCTCGGAAAATCGATTAGAAGACGAAGTTTGCGTTCATTGCCAACATTTCATTGCAACAGTTTCTTGGAAGAATACACACTTGTATCAATCGCGGAAGACTCTGTTGTGTTGGAGTAGGCGCAGACAGAACTGCTCCATATCATTGCCTCCAGCTATGATGCGATAAGCTCGGATCGGGAAGATCACAGTCGGATCTGAAAAATGCGTTCAAATCTCGTGGAAAATAAGTCTTGGAAGTAGTTGAAGCGCGCGTAGGAAAAAAGGCGATACTGCTGCTGCAGAAGTGCTTCATTAGCATCGTGTTCTAGCCGGCTCTGGCAATGGGGCACTCAGGGGGAGGGGACACTGTGGAGAAACGTTACGTTATCCACCGGCCCCACCGCCCCGCCACACCGTGACCGACTTCATCCACTCGGCTAGCGCTTTGCTCAGGAAGTGCGTTATCTGTTACATAATGGAACACCGTTTCTTATTTACTCAGTGGGAAGCGCTCAGATTCTCTAGATCTTTGGAGGAGGGTGGTCGGGATAGGTGGTGCGAAGCCTGCTGGCCACCCTCCTGCTCGTTGGTTACGATCGGTGGCAGAACATTCTGCCGGAACTCACCCATAACGTTACCGGCCGGGTAGTAGTAGGCGACCACAAACAGCTTGCCCGTCTTGGAGATGGACTTGCTGACACCGAAGTAGCGGCTGGCACGCCACACCATCTGCGAGAAGTGGCCGGTGTTGACGTTCGTGTGGAGAAGATGGGGCTCCTTGAAGTAGTCGTACCGTCGGCTGGTGCTGTACCAGTACGTGGCAACCTCCTGACCTGGGAGTAGAAAACGAAACCAACAAACGATTTTTACAAATTTTCGAGTTGAATAAGCTTTAATCGAATTCGACGGCGTCTAGCTGATTGATATTTTTTTTATTATGTTTTCTCTAACTTTTTAAACGGTTCTAGAATATCTGCCACATGAAAATAGGGAACAAGATGATAGTACACTTTTGTAATGCGTATTGCATGATTTCAGGCGCATAATCGATTAGAACGTATACTGTTTAAAATGCGCCGGAAGGTATGCAATCACATGCGATCACAATTGATCATCAACTCTTCTCAACTACTCACCAGAAAGATCCGTCAGTAAACTGTTTGCTGGACAGCAGAAGATATTCTGTCCGTAGTTCGTTCCGATCTGGTAGTACAGCTCGTTGGTACTGGCCAGATGGTTCGCCCACTGCTTCGCGTACTCACAGAGCTCTGACGAAACACTCAGGGCCGGTGCACCGTGTCGCATTCGATACTCGTTGTGCCAGCAGAGACACTCGAAGATGAACTCCTTGTCCATGACAATCTTCACCTTGGGTGACTCTTCACCACCACCGCCACTAGCAGCCGCTTCCGTACCGTTCACCTTCGCACCCGACCGTTCCTTTCGCTGTTCGGTCGGTGTGGATTTGGGCAGCAGGGGACGATTGTCTAGCGCGTCCTGCGTTTGACCAGTGTCGTTGATGCTGATGTCGTCCAAATTTGCACCGCCACCTGCTCCGGGTTGCTTGCGTACGTTTTTGTTCAAATCGCAAGCTGCCACCCGTTTCCGGAGGTTCGCCATCACGATTGCTTCCTCCCTGGGGAAGAAGGTAGAGAAGGTGGAGTGAAGTTTCTGCTGCTGATAAAAGGTATTATTGATAGTTTTATAGTATGAACAATTACTTTAATTTATTCCACAGCATCAGCTGAAAGTCTGACCGCCGTAGAACACGCCACAACCGGAAGACATTCTATTCAATACAGCATCATCATAATAATTAATTCTACTCGTCTCATTGCATGACTCAACCCAATAATTTTCATCCTGATATTGGTAAGTACTTCATGTACTCTGGCGCCGTAAGGTCTGGATATTGGTCGGTAACTAACGACCGTTGTCCTCTTCTCAACTTCGCAGTACTATAACTAACAACCAGCTGGCGTAGCGGTCGGTGGTTCAAATTTTAGACTTCCAAACATTGAGGCGAAGCGTTAGCAACCTCATCCAATAGGTAAGCGTTCCTTTCGGTGTGGAATGTAGGACATCGCAAACAAGATGGACAAAATTTATAGCACAGATTAAATCATTGGAGCAGAAAGTGAATAAAATGTGGGACCAGGGCTATGGTTTGGCAAACTTCTTGCTGCAACCAAGGACGAGAGGATCAAACTTTAACTGGAACGGTTGCAACTGGAACTCACTGCAGGCGCATCGTTTCGAAAGATACTACTCTTTTCCGGTAAGCAGTACAGTTGGGAAGATGAATATCGCATGAAATTATACCCCCGTTGACAGGTGACGAGAGATAGCGGTTACGTAGCTGGTGACTCGAGAAGCAAGCCTTTGAATAACAAATTGATTTTTCAATCTATTAAATCACTTTGCTTAGTGCAGCCCAAAAAAGGCTTTCCACCAGATGCAGCCATGGCAGCACTTGGAACTGCTCATTAATTTCTTGCCGTTCGTTGCAGAGATTGGGCCGTGAAATGAAATACTTGCGTGACACTTGACCAACCTTAGCTAGGCGTGGTACTAGTACAATCACAGGGACAACCACTGTACACCACCGCTTATCTTCCTTTTGATTTATGGCTTATTTTCAGCTTCACGCATCTTAACGCTCTGCACGCCGGCTGTGGATAGAAATTATCCGCAATCTTTTCGACACCGAAAGCGCATACATAATGTTGCTTTTGTCCTTCCTGACCATGGTTGCACGCTTCACGTTAGAATCGTGAAGTTATCATTAACATAAATTACTTTTAGATTAGGCGGTGGTGTGCCGTCGCTCTCGGCAACTTGGCCCAGCCTTCTGGCGATTTGATTCACAGTGGAGCGTTGGAGCTACTAATCACCTTCTTCAGTATTACGGAGTTCCAGCTCGTACTGTACTGGCCGTGTTTGAATGCTCGAGTGGAAAGCATTAAGGAAAGTTTGCGTCAATCGAGCCTCATGCGGGGCATTAATTTTGGAACAATAATCTGACAGACATTAAGGATGAATTGTGGCTCGAATTTATTTCCATTCCATTCTCTCATTACGATCGATAAGATCGAGATCCATTTTGCTTTTAATTTGCTGTATTTTGTTTTCCAACAGCATTTATTTAGTCTTGTCGAGATGTTTTTAAACTTCCCACTCAGTGGCACTTTACTGTTAAGTGGCTAGTACAAGTCCCCAGACAATGAGCCACTTCTAGGCCCCACTTAATATCGCCATCAATTTTCTCCCATTGCTGTTGCTCGCCATCGCTCTATCTTGCCGATGTTATCAGTTCACAAAATTCCCTTACACTGTTCAACACTCCATTAGGTTTACGGTTTGCCGGTTTGCCATGGTTAACTTTCCGTCCGATTTTACATTTTCCGGTGACGGCCATTGCTCGTGGCCGCACGCTGGGTTCGACGGTTGCGATAGAGTGAAACGCCCGCAGGAAACGTAGTTTATCAAGCTCAATTACCTTTCGGTTACTGACGACTCCACGGTTTGCTTCACGGACTGTTTTGCGGAGATCGGAGAAAGCATCTGTGTCGCGTGCGTCACGAAAAATCGTCCTTTTTACGGTGAAAGCGGGCCTATCATTCATTCGTGTGAGTGTGTGTGCAATTCGCCGAAGAAGCTCATGATTAATTCCGTTCAAGATATGTTGGAAATGACGCAAATGCATGAATGTATGTGCTTTCAGTACTGAAATGGTTTTAATTCCCGTGCTACAAAGAAAATGTAGCAAACATCCACTAAGTATGAAGTGGATTTGAATCGAAAAGAGTTTATTTAAGCAATTCGAAGGCATCGAAAATAGCACACATGAATTCCTACAAAGAAATTTAGTTTTTAACTAGTTTTGTAGAATACTGGACATATACGTTCAATGGCACTATCTTCAAGACTTTGTTGAACGAAAGTTATGCAAAAAGTGGCTTAATTCATCACCATTACGCCTAAAGTTAGGCAATCGTTTGAACAAAACTAACTTGCTCAGAGAATGTTCCCGTTTTGGGAAAAGGCCTTCTATAAATTTATCGATACATTAGCATCTAAAAGAGGGTTCCCAAAGATGAGATAAAATATTATCGTCCAGCAGCACTGCTGCTGCTAAATTCCGAATAAATAATTTCTCTAAATGTGTGCAAAAATCTTCTCCGTAAAGGCCATAAACGGTTAACTAGCAAAGCACTTGGGATAAACTTTTCTCGTCTTGGAGCGTTTTTTTTGCATTTGTTTTATCTTTTGTTTTTGCTGGGGGCGATTAAATTGACTGCTTTGGGCCGTACCAGCAAACCAATAACACTGACAGTGCCGGCTAACCTTGACATTTTCGGAGCAGATAATAAAAACGAAAGAATTTTCCCCCAAAAAAAAAACCCCAATTCATTAAGCTAAAACTTTTGCTGCCTTTCATGCATTGCATACTTTTACTGTTGCAACCGGTTGAGAACGGTTGGAAGATGAGCTGGAAAATGCTGGAACCCTTCCTTCCCACTGGCGCAGGATATAAGCGCAAGTAAAGTTTTTCCTTTTTTTTTGATGATTTTTCCTGCTCTTCGAATAATCTATTTTTCTTCCTCGTGCATGGTTCGTCGTTTCTCATCTCACTAAGGTCAGTGCCAAATGTCTTACCTAAGGGGATGTGGAAAAGGGTTTTTTTTTGTTTGTATTGAGTTTCTATGAGCGTTTTTTTGTTCGTTGCTGATATCATCGTATGCGCCAAAAGGGGTTCTGGAATGTGCCAAACTTTTAAACGGTGTTGATTTTAGCAGCATTGCCTTAAAAGTTTTATGCATACAATACAGTCCACCACGACACGGGCAGGCTATCAATGTGGAAACGTGTACGGTTCCAAACCTGCCTGCAAGCCCGAAGCGTTTCGTGATGCGGTGTTTTAATAGCACACTTTAGATAATTCTTTTCTTTTTTCGTATTTTTGTTCCAAACTTTAAGCTCAAATGTGTTCCGTGTGATGGATTATTGTTGAAATTTTCATTTACAACTAATAAAAGGTTAGTAAAGGAAACTGGCACGAGCACATAAAAGCAAATACACCCGCTCGAACGCCAGCTTTTCAATTACCACCTGTTGCGGCAGTAGTTTTCTATACGAGCGAGCTATTATTTAGTTTACTACCATCATAAATGTATGATAAAACAGAAATAAAAACCCTTGAAACATCCTAGCGGTTCGTGAGCACTACAACTTAACCCATGACCTTACATAAACCCGAGGGGTTTCGCAGTGCAACCTGTCGCAAGTAGTTTAAGGGTGCATGTTCGTTAAAATAATCCACCCTCGACTCGGCAACCCGAACGAATGGTTAATAATGAAAGTTTTGAAATGAAACAAAAAACAAACTCCGAATAAATGTGGAGTGTTGTTTTACAACTTCTCGAAAGGTCATTATAAAGTATATGCCATGCTTTGGGTGTAATTTCTATAGCTTTACAGCACGGATTATTACTGTTTTACTTCTGTCCGTTAGTCAGTGTCAGTTTTTGAAGAAGTGAGAATCAGTTTAATTATGTTTTAACGACCTATCGCATTTGGTCACAATAAAAGACAGTGGCAAAGAACACATTTACCTTTACTTCACGGTGAAATGATGAACATGTAATGAAGATTATTTGAGGTTTCATGATTACAACTCCCTGTTTATTATAAAGTATGTAAGTCGATACAGCAGAACGTCGATTATCCGGGGTATCTTTGGATCGACATCAGGCCGGTCAATCGAAAAGCACGGATAATGGATTAATTTGATAATTGTTCTAGCAATATTTAAAGTTGGACAAAGGAAGATTAAAAAATTACAGTTTTATATTAAAACAAGGTCTATTTTATGTATAACATTTGCTTTGAGCATGTTTAAGCAACCCTTACTAAAGTGTGAAACAAATATACATATGTCATTTTCGAAGATCACGGATAATCCGTCTGCTGGTTAATCAGACCTCCGGATAAACCATATTTCATATTACGTTGTCGACATCAGATACATTTCAACCAACCAAAACATATCTCAAAACTCACCAGAGGAAGCCAAACTTGGTATAAAATGATACTTTCATCCAAAATTATCCGTTGGATGTACGAAAAAAAAAAAACTAAAAAAAACCCAATCAATAATTATATATTATTGACAGCCCCTCAATTTCATACATTTAAACTTCAATAGAGGATAATTGAACATTATAAAAGTTGAAGATTTAGCAAAAACCCATACGTACTTTGTGTTTAGCTAATAAAATTCTTTCTCTTTCGACTTGTTTACAGTCGTGTACCTTTTTACAGTTTTATTTATTATGCATTGTTGTGTGAAACTCTCAAAACTATGTTTAAAAGTCTACTTAATACTCAATTTTAAGCATTCAGCGCATCAACTTTACAAATTCACACATCCATTGAAGATCTTTAAAAAGTTTTCAATGCATATTAAACATGCTATAAAGCTGTCACCTTCTAAGATGAATCTAAAAACAATTCCACTGCAACGATTTTTTGCTGTTGTGCTGGGTAAATCTCGATATCAATGCAAATATGAAATTGGATTGCGATTCAACCATGCCGTGTAGTAAACAGGATTCGATCCTTCGCTCTCTTCGCCTTCGGCCGGGTTCGGTGAGAAATTACATTTCCCTACAAACGGTGCTGTTCATGCTGTGCACGTTACCACGGTAACACGGTGTGCTTCGCACCATTCGCCAACAATCGTGCCTTATGTTATATCGGTTAAGCTTATCTATCGCGCTACACCAACACCGGTCGCACCAGTCAGCATTGAATATTTATCACCCAATCAGCAAACGATGGGGGTGAAAAGGAATTTGCAGCCGGCGTTCGAGACGATCATTCCTTACGCTGTTGCTTGGCAGTCACAGGGACATTTCATCAGAGATTGATATGTTACACAATTCCACGGGAATATTTTTGTCCTCTGTCACTCTGGCATTTGTTGCTTCTTCGGGATGGTGGTGAATTTCGATTCCCATCTCACCATCAAGCGCGCCGTACCTGGAGGAATTTTCTTGTGAAATTAGGTCAAGAAAACGAGCTGGAAAACTTGTTCTGGAAAAAAAGTGAGAAAAAAACATTGCACACAACTAGCAATGGAACACGTTTCTGCTTTATTTTTTCTTTTTGCCATAAAGAAGGCAAAACGTTGCATTTTCCATTAGGCAAAAAGAACGGAAAAAGGAATTGTATGATAGTATGAGAAAAATGCAGTTAAAAAAGAACGAGAAAAAAAAAACACACACACAAACACGTAGAAGAGGAAAATGCTTTGCAGACGATGGAAAAGTTCCTACAATTTATGGTTGTGTCCTGATGCTGTGAGCGAGCGTGGCAAAACGAGCATCTCTGGTCGTCTGCTGCCGACCATTTCCCGGTGGGAGCTTTCGTGCTCGTTACGGACAGGTTGGGGAAGTTTTCCACGTGCATCACGTACAATGATGGGCGGTTATGGTTAGCAGATGCAACACTACCTCGTAGAACTACTGGTATGGGTGAAAATGGAGCGAATGAAAAAAAAAACTCACGAAAGACAATTCAGTAGAGAAGAAAAGAACAAAAACAAATGACAGTTTTTCACCAAAATGTTATCACGATTGCATACCTTCTAGGCGCAAAAACGCGACGTGGAAAGGGATACATCCCATGGTCTGCTTATTTCTGCTCGTTTTTAATCGATTTCATGTGAGCATGGTCAGGAAAGGCGCTAATAGGTGGTACAAAAGAGGGAAAGACAATTTACCACCGCACGTGGAAACTGTCACAGCAAAGTACCATCAAACGGTCGTACAGCGAAAGGAAGCCGGGATACGGGTCTTATACTCTTTGTCTGTAGCCTGTAAAGCCAACTAGGCAGCCAACCGATTTTATTTACATGCTGTTGTATTTCGGTTACCCCGTGGCATTTACAGCTTAAAGTCAACACAACCATGACGGTGGCGCACTCACATGCTGGTGGTACGGTTCGGTGTTTGGTTTTTACGAGGTGTCTTAATTTTGACTACAACTCTTGGGGCTGAAAGCGAAGCACCAGCCGGAGGAACGGTGAGCTAACTACTAGCACACTACTGGCAAGATGAGTTGCTCATTTCGTTGGTGTTGTGTCGCTCCTTTTGAGTGAAGCTTTTACGTAACACTGCCAACGACAGTTGCTCATTCAGTTTCATTTCATTCTTCCAGATGGGGTGTTTGTTGCGTTTTTGATGAACGCTTCAATCGTCCTTTGCTATTAATTGTTTTGCTCGAGTAAGCTGTTGCGGTTGGCAAGCTGTTCAGACAATAGTGGAATATGTGCCGTTTGCTTTTGGGAGGGAATAGTGCGAAACCACTGACCGAGATTTTTATGTCTACACAAGACTTTAACGAGCTGATGGTATAAAGATTGGAATGGACGAGTGATTTTTCACATATCGTTTTATTTCTATTCTTCCAATGAGCTTTTTAATTACTTCTTTTCCTGAACTGTAAGTCTATTTCAGTCTGGCTTTTATGAGTATTTTGCTTGTGTAAAAGAACATATTTATACTTTTCTGTTAATACATTTCTGACATGATGACTAAATAAATTATCTTATATTTCTTCGATCTGAAAAGACAGATAGACAAGTTTTTTTTATTCTCATCGGCCAGTCCGTATATCTGGACAGACAAGTTTCAAAGCTTCAAAATATTTAGATTACCGGTTTTGTTTCACACTTTTCTTCCATCATTTAACAAATTGTGAATTGTTTCTCAACTAATTTTCTTTTACAAAATCAATTTTTCAACATCTCGGGTTGCGATATAACGTATTTCTTTTGTTATTTTAGCGATATTCTTTTTTTAGTCTCACATTAAAATTAAACATTTATTGCTAATGTATGACAATTACCGTTTCAACGAAATGTTTAAATCCATGCAACACCACACCCTTAAGGCTATATCCTCGTACTTTTAGACGTGGAAACAATCTGGCTTTTCAGTGGTTCGTTTAACTTCATCTACGCTTAGAACGCTCGAAATAAATCCAGTTTTTGTCGTCAGACGACAAAACGACTCAAAAATGACTTCATTTGGAACCGTTAAAGAAGCATTTTGCAAATGGTTTTGAGATGGTTCGGTGATTGTATCTTCCACTCAATTCGCATGGCAATCATTTTCCAAGTTTCAAGATAATGTCCATAGCTTTGAAACGACGTCAAATTGTCACTTGAGGTACATTTCTTACATTTTTGTCAAATTTTAAAGCGTTCGAATTGATTCTGCATCCAATTAACTGTTGCTTTTTTTGATGTTTTAAAAGATTCCAGCTTTTCAAATGTACATTGCTCTAATTTACATTATATTTCTTGGAATTCTTCTGGATTTTTTTAAGTGAAAGCTCAATAATTGGATCGAATCTGGATCTACTGTTTAATTTTAAAATATATTATTATTGCAGTACAAAGGATTGCTGCTAATTAAAGTCAAAGAAGGAAGAATGCATAAGCCACTTTTTGAGATTCTAGTGACAGAAAAATAACTAAATGCAAGATATATTTACTATGAAGGTTTATAGTACACTATACTTTTGTACTTTTTAGAACAAAACATAGTCAAATATGATTTTTTTTCTGTAAAACCATGCATCCCATAAAAATGTGTAACAGTTTTGTCTTCGTTAACATTTTGGCAGTTTATTTTTATTGCCCTATTAAACCAAATGTAGGTTGATTTTGTTGTAAATTAAACATATCACTGTACTTTACCACAATGAACATAATAATTTCCTGCTTTAATACGTGTTTTCTTATGTTCAACTAAGGAATTTTATCGTCCGTGGGGAAGAATTTACATTTTCCTTCGTATCGTCCGCTTTCTGGAAAGTTTCCCTCTATCACCGAATAACTCCAACAAATATGAAGCGTTTCGCCTTCGATTTTGAACCATTCTCACCCAATACGCAAAGCGTAACGAAACATCAACATTTGCCATCACTCGCCCCAGGGGACAGATCGACAGAGCTAAAATGCTAATCGCAACGCAACGCTGCTGCTGTTGCTTGTGTGCGCGCTTGGTTTGAAGTGTATCAAAGCCCGATTACCCATTTAGAAAGCAATTACTGTTCCATTTAATCGGCCTGCCTCTCCCTCCTCCTCCCCCTCCACCTCTCCCTCTTCCTTCTCCTTCGTTTCCAAACACTCACCTTCGACGGCTCGGTGCTGGCCGCACCGTACTTCCGGGCAGGGTTTCGATCGGCGTAATGCTAAACTCGGGATTGCTGAACTGTATCTTTTTCGATGGCATTTTCACACTGTTGTTGTTACTGCCACAGCCACCGACGCTCATTATGCTTGCCAGCCCGTTGCCGTTCGGATCGGCAGTCGCACTCGGTGGTCCGCTACCGCCACCATTATTATTAACTTTGCTGATCGATATCAGCTCCATATCGTTGCTGGAGAACTTCTTCTGTAAGGCCATGATGAGTTTGCGTGCAATTTTGATTGCTTTTTCGATCCGACCTCGTCACTAATTGTGCCGGACACAAACACGACACAGCGTAGTATTTGCTCACCCGATCACCCACTGTCACCACCAGCTGATGTTGATCTTCATTAAATCGCACTTGATCGACACAAAAATACAAAACCCGCACAACATGCACGGTCACGGTCAAAGGGTAATAAAATGTGACACGCGTTTCAAATTCGTGTTGTACCCCGTTAGCACACCGAGATTCGTGGGGAGGAAAAACTCACGACCCCGATGGAGACGCACGGTAGTTTGTTTTGCCGCAGTACGTGTAGTAAACGTACGAGGTTTTGTCATAAAACCGGTGATCGGTGGAGTGTAATATTTATTTTTATCACTCACTCTACTTGCGTACGTTTCCTCCCTCACTAATGACTGTACGCTGCGT
>STHB01002370.1:0-17723 GCA_018908115.1 Anopheles rivulorum | reverse complement strand
AAATCTAATCGTTTGTTCATCCTATAAAGGCACAGCTTTAACGCTGCTTGACCATATGTATAATGGTTTATTTATACTTTTCCACTTCCCAAAAGGATTACTATGACCGTTGCTGTTAGCATCAACACATGTGTGAGCAAATGTTTATTCTATGCAAATTAACTATTGACCACCGAATGTGTTCGATAAGTGTATGTGCGAATAAACGCTCGCGCACCATATAGTCGATCTCCGCTATCTCGATAGAGTCATTTAAGCATAATAAAATACGCCGTACAGCAATGCTGCGCTAATGGTGCTACTCCACACCCAGCGCCGTTAATAGTTATTATGAGTGTGTGGAAAACACTGCTCCTGTGAGCCAACCTTCGCGCTTCACGCCTCACTACATCTAAACACAAACTCGAAGGGTACGAACGTGTGAGAAGCATGAAGAGATTAGATGTTCACCGCTTGTTCACCATCCACTGCGTTCCCTGTGTTCATCTATGCATGGGTTTTCGTGGCTTTATTTTTAGCAACACTTGGGTCGTATCGTATGCTTCGGTAGTTTCGCTTTTTTTCTTTCGTGATGAAATTTCCATAACAAAAGTGTACCAATTAGAAAAGTTGTTCCGAACCGTTCCCCGATTGCGTTGCAAATAATATTCCAACCCCTCGCTAGGTTCGATTTCTTCTTCGGTATCTCTATTATCATCGGTTCACCTTGCCAAACTCGGCCAACGGCGAGTATTTATGTTTATTGTTGTTTGCCATTTCGTTTCTGGTACCACCAACACCACCACCACGCTTCGGGCTGCTGGAACGTGTGCAGGCGTGTCGATGAGCGGAATTTTCATATTTACTATTTACTCACAGCTTAACGATGTTCCGGCCGAACGGAAGGATGAAGCAAACGCGCTGCCTTCCGTGTTGTGTTTATGAATGGCTAATACTATCGTATTTTCGTACGCTTCTGCCCTGTGCTTGTTACATGCTTTCTCTTCTTTGGCCGGGGTGTTTTTGTTTTGTTTTGGTTGCTGTTCACTTCGCTCGCTGAGTTCACTTGACCGTTGCCGTTTGGTAGGATTTAACGTTTGGTGTAGCCGCCCCGGTTATGTTGACTTTTCTAACGGCACACCAAATCCGACGCGATGATGGTATTGTGCCAACAATCGGGGCGTGCTTTTGTGCGGATAAGCGGATCATTTGCAGTTCTGGTGCTCGATTTTGTTCTTTTCTTTCTCTCGCTTCGCATCAAACAAACAGTTCAATCAGACGTACGTAGAGACGAATCGATTTCGCGCGAGTTATTTGTTTGCTTATGCTTATCCATGCACATACCATTGTAGTTCGAGATTGAGCCGGGTGCAGGACAGAAATGCAAGCCATGGTACCACATGAAAGAAGGCACCCTGCAAAACGTTATTATATGCGTTATTGTGAAGCATTTGCCAAGAGTGGATTGTTGCAACGCAACGTTGTAACGATGTCGATTGATGCAGGAAAGTTTTTTTAAATTACCGCTACATGTTCAGCTCAATTGCTCAGTGTAGAAGCTTCACAAATATATTCAAAATAAAACGTTCCATCTAGCGTAGCGAATGTGCGATACTTCAGCCGTAGTTTGCTGAATGCACACTTACTCACACTCCATGAATGCTCCACACTGCTGCACGAGTTGTTAGTGGCTGGAAGCATAGATGTTTGGAAATATGAACCACTGCAATCGCTTGGTTATGGTTTTATTTTCACCCACAGCCATAGTGGCGCGAATGTACGTAGTCGTGTGTTATTTTTGTGTAGTAACAGAACTTCTCCGCTTCGTGAGCTTCACTGCAATGGTGTGATGATAACTCTTTCGTAGGATTTTTGTTTTGTTTTGCGTAATACTTTCTACAGCCCAATACGTTTGTTTGCGTTCCCTACGGTACTAATCCTATTGGTGTGTGATTTATATACTTCAATAAATCAACCATTCGCGTAAATTGTTTAGAAGGTTTAATGCTCAACATGTGTTAAACATGTGTGATCAAAAAAAAAACTTTAAAATAATAAATAATAATAAATAATGAAATAATTTAAAATTATAAATAAAATAATAAAATAATTTCCAACTACGATGGAGTCGCCTAGTTTACAAACGTTTACAAAAAAAAAAAAACACAATTTAAGATAATATAAAGTTGGTCATGTAGATTGTGTTAAATAATTTCCAATTACGATGGAGTCGCCTAGTACTTGTAACAATCTTTGCAATTTCAGAGATAAATACGTAGATATTTATCGTTAAATAAGAAAAAATGTTCCAGAAATTTCCAAACTGATTAAAAATAACACATTTCGTAACATCATATTCAGATTCAAAGTATTTCGTTAATTACGATAATAATAATCTGCCTTAAATAACTTCCTATAACGATGGAGTCGCCTAGTACTTAGTAAACATTTACATCGGATGACAAATTTAGTATGATACACTGTGAGAGATTTCGAAAACAAAACACAAACACGCAAGCATATGATCGTTCCGTTTCCATCTTAAAGCAACTCAACCGGCAAAACTCATGCACTCCGTTGTTTGGTCTCTCGCACAAGAACCTTGTGCGCACCACGTGAGAATGAACCGCTCACAACCGATTTAAGCCGATTTAAACTGCCGTCACCCACGTTTCGCACGGCGTGTTGTTTGAATTGTCGTTGAAATAAGAGGAACGAAAAAATAAACAAAATCACGTTTCACCGATGGTTGGCAGCCACTCGGGAAAAGATCGCCGATATGCGCCGACGCGAGCACTCACTGGGAAAGACAGTGAGCACATGAGTACGCACCTGAGTGATCTCAAACATTACCGTGAACCGTAACTCATCTCATCTCACGCGGTATCCTTACTACAGTAAAGTGAGCATTCTATCTCATCTTGATTCTCACTCCAGCACGTTCCCTACGTGGTGAGCGATTGATACGTTCACCGTGAGATGCAGTCGTGTCGCGAATGTGCTTCGGAAGCACTCGCGCCCGAAACCGAAAGCTTCGCCCGCGGAGCTTATGCGTTCGGGATCATATGTTTATTGTCAGATTGGTGTATTTTTATCAACCATCGGCCACCAAACGTTCAGTGTTTCGAGGACGGTAGATCGCACCGCAGGTCCTTTTGCGTGTCGCCGCGTCCATCGCGTCTACGTGAGTGTGGGTGTGTTTCGGGTGGTCGTTTCGATTGATTCTTGGTGAAGCGTGTTCGCACACGTCCGCACACGCAGCGCACAGACAGGGACGGTTGCGAATCGATGCTGTCCGTACGAATGCAGCAAAAGGCCCGCAACCAGACCAGTGCCGTTTCACGTTCATGCCAAATTAGTTTAACACTTTCGTGCCCGTGTGCGGTGGTGGGTTGCATCGTGTAGGTTTCGGTGTCGCGTGGCTGGTGGTCCGGTGGTGTGAGTGTTTCCCATGGTGAAAGCTTATTGGCTCCGCCGAACCTGCTTCGTTTTCTTCGCCATAGCAACCGGCCAGCTGAGGTTGATGTGCCTTTCTTTTTTTTTTGTTTTGTGAGTGGACTGTCTAATGCGGTCCGAACGAAAAAAAAAAAGAAGCATAGACTGCTTTGATCGACGTGAAATTCAGCAATACATCTCGGTAGCGTAAACGTGTGATACACATATCTCAAACAATGCCATCCAAATCTTAGAAGCAGACCGGGAGCTTCCTTACCACCATACGCTACCATACGTCGATACGTTTGTGTTGCTGTGTTTCAATGTTGTGTGTGTGTGTTCTCTCTTCTCTGTCGTACACCGCTATTCAATGTTTTGTTCTGTATGTTTCACTTCTTACGGTACTGCTGCCACATCGTTGCGGAACCAGCTGGCGTACGGGAAGCTGCTGGGTTGAAATTCATTCACTTGTGCACACAGTTCCCAGCTGCATTTTGCAGACAGGATGTTCATTTTCTGCCACGGCACGACGCTCACTCCATTTCCTTCATTGATTATTCTCACTGCCGACAATCTTGCCCGGCTTGTGGCTGCTTGCATCATTTTTATCCTTCTGCATTCTGCTTCCTTTCGGCCGAAGCAGCAGCAAAAAGCGCAAATGTGCATATTTCTTATCGTGCTTCACACCATCACCGCCACCCAGCCAGCCACCCAACCCGCGTGCCTGGTACGTTGGTAACTACGGGCGCATCAGTGTGTGTGTGTGTATTAGCAGATCCTTTGCCATCGGCTCACTTGCCATAATTTGCTTTCCATCCCACAAGCTGCTGACAGCTCTTGTTCGTTTTAGTGCTCTTTAGAGCGATGCGGGCTTCCCGCATTCCCTAACCGAAAAGAAATCCCGTGCAAAAGAGTCGCTGCGGAGACGTACCATTGAATGGTCGCAACTACGTCCTCGATGTGGGCACTTCTTCATTCTTTCTTTGCGCTTCTTCCACTTTCCTTTCCGATGGCATGCCAATCCGGCCCCGGCACTCGCTTTCCATCTCGAGAGAGGCGGTGGCGTAAGTGACGAATTTCACAGAATTCGTGCTGATCACGCTGATGCCGTTTTCTTCGCTTAAAGACACATTATGTAACGCTCGAATGAACGCTCGGGCAGTGGGTGGGTGGGTGTTTTTTTTTTTTTTGTTTTTTGTTTGTGCTGTTCTGGCTAACCCAATGTCAACAGCGCAAGTGTGTCTGTCGGAGTGCCTCGCAGTGCTCGATGCTGTTACCGGCGTTTTGGGCGAGATTTGGTGTCAATGTAGTAAGGGAGCAAAATTAAAGCCACCAGCCATACTACATGCTCTTAACCTTCCCAAGTAGGCTTACGATCAAACAATCGGGCAGTAGTGACACAGGAACGCACTTGCCCGGACGCATCCGACTGTTGGAAGCACTGCGACTGAGGACATTTCTGGGATCTGCCTTTCTGTCGTGCACCATCCTAAATCATCACCATCAATTCTGATGAGTCCGTGTCGTCGTAGTGGCCTTGTCGTTCTGCTGCAAGGGACGTGATCGGAACAGCATTTATTCGCTGTGTGTTTCGGCGTTTGGGATGTGGGCGTTTGGTTGTGACGAACCGGGGCCGTATGTTTGTTTGTGTTTATTAGCTGGAAGTGACGTCCGGGCATTACTTCGGGGCCGGAAATGCGATGATGGATGGATGCGCGACCCGGCCATAAGGTTGGGTCCGGTTCGCTTCGAAAACGGGAAAAGCTTATTAATAAACTTCGGCCACATGGATCTAAATTAATCGCCATGATAAGCTCCACCGTGTGTGTGTGTGTGTGCGATGTGTGTGACACGTGCCGGTTTCAAAACGAAAGATTCAGCAATTTTGTAGTTCTATGGCTTACATATTTTTGGCACAAAGAATGTGATCACACTACTGGAAAAAGAGTAAATTGAACAGAAAAGAAATATTGATTGGAATTTAAAGTACATGTTGTCTGTTTCCATCTTAACCTCTGTACAACTGCGCCAGCACATATTGTTGCGACGAACAAAGCACTGAATGGTCCAATAACAACCCACAGCCGGGAAGGAAGGAAGTTCGTACCGTATTTACACTACCGGAAGATTCGATTCGAACGATTATGGTTTTGCAATAGCTTACCAGCATCCATCCATCACTTTCCTCGCTTCGTAGAAAATCACGCGGCAAAT
Source organism: Anopheles rivulorum (assembly GCA_018908115.1). Classification (NCBI taxonomy): domain Eukaryota; kingdom Metazoa; phylum Arthropoda; class Insecta; order Diptera; family Culicidae; genus Anopheles; species Anopheles rivulorum. Next base: position 12,095 of record STHB01002370.1, on the reverse strand, counting down.
GGCACGAAGGTGTTTAGCTTTCGACACGTTTCGAAGAAATTGACAAGGATGACGGTGCTTCCGGTTGTTTTCTTTTTTCTTCTAACCATCGTGCCGTTGTCTACAGCATGTTCATAGTTGGGCTTAACACAGCAGCGTTTTCGGTTGCGATTGTACAACAGTATCTTCTTAGCAAGCACAACGGGAAGCGACCGGTATTACATTTTGGAAGGAACAGCACCCGGCTCGACAACAGCATGTTTCTATCCATGAGTTTCTTACATGTTTTGATTCGTTACACATAAAACCAGCGCCGGAGAGAGAGAAAGAGAAAGAAAGAGAGAGAGAGAGAGAGAGAGAGAGAGAGAGAGAGAGAGAGAGAAAGAGAGAGAGCGCGATCTGATAAGGGTGGAGTAAAAATTCGTGTCAGCTTAAGATATGTTTCTTGCACCCACACTCCCCACACGGTGCTGATACACTGTACCTTGCGTTATCGGCAAATTTCAGCTTCCTTCCCGCCTTATCAGCACAATGACGCCCTACAATCTGTCTGATAGTTTTCCGCACGATTTAGCACCAAGGACCAACAGAGAAAAAAGGGGTTTTCTTTTGCTTGATAGTACGTTCGCAACGTTGGGAGCCCCAAAAACCCAGCGTTGGGGTCGGGTCGGGTTAGGGATGATAACGAAGCGAATGGTTCGGGTTTTGCTTCTTATTAGCCATAAGTGCCGAACCACGATGGAGACGCCTGGTGGTAGCTTGATGGCTGTATGGACGTTGCTACGTCCAACGGTAGAACAAATTGATTGCCATGAGCGTATGAAGTGTTCTCAATGGAATGATAACTATTCAACGTTTGTTTGATTGCTTTTTGTGATTCCGAACACTCACGCCTTAGTGGTGGAATATTGCACCATATTTGAATTTGGCATTTGCCGAGACCGTTCTTGGGCGGGCTGTGTGAGCCGCATATCATGCCAATAATTTATGTCCCTTTCACTTGAGTGAATGTGAACGTGTGAAGTCACTGGATAGTCGCAGATCAAAGTGAAGATTCTGGGAAGAAATTTCATTCCATCACGTTCGTGCGTGGAATAGGATGGGAAGGATTACAGTATTGTGTATTGTATGTCACTTGTTTGTTGATAAATTCATCTAAATATTCTGCTCTTCACTATAAAAGACATAATGCATGTGCTTACAAATAATATTAATTTCATGTAAAAACATTTCTAAAACAAAACATAAAGCACAAATTTAAATTTTGCTAGTCCGACTCGGAGCGTACGAGAGCGTGAGCACGCGTACACAAGCACTGACAAATCATTCCGCTGATGCGAAGCGAACAAGGGTTACCGTTCCCCAAAGTGATTGTATCGTTACCTAAATTGCATTAGATAACGAAGCAAAGGACGGAACACTGCTTGCCGGAGCAGTCACAGTCCCATAAATATGGCTGCCAGTGCCGAATGCTGAACGAGACCGGTTGAAGCATGGTGGACACTCCTCGGCTTGGCTTATCACCCTCGAGGTATAGATCTTGCGCAGCTACCAACGTACCACGTGCTAGGTGTAGAGGTTGTACATTATCAAACGGAAGGTATTGGTGGGAAGAAGCTTTTTTTGTTTTCTTTTTATCCCAGGGAATATTTTCTGTACCAGTTTTTTGGGCACTGTAAAAAGAAAGGAAATAAACTTACCGCGCGAGGTGGTAGTTTGAGTGAAGTGCTATTAATGGAATCTGATAGCGCTCATTTGCATAGGAATAAACACAAATTTATGTTTCGGTAGTTCGTGACTGGAAATGTAATGAATGAATGAATGAATGAAGCTATTCGCTTGGCAGCCGAACCGCTCGCTTGGGTGGGCTTGTGTCCGTATCGCAATCCTCTCAATCTAGGTGTTTCCCTGTTTTTTTTTTTTTCGGCGACTATGAACGGAAACCTTGAAACGGTTTCCTGCCATGATGAGAGGGATTTGTATTATATATTTTGTTTAATAATTAACTTAAGGTGTTTTCGCTCAGTGTACAACTTACAGCCGTTCACAAACAGCACTTCGGTTGCTTTACACATTAAAAAAGATAGAATCAAGCTTTTATGACGAAAACAGTATGTTTGGAAGTAAGTTATTGTTGTTTTATGTCTTCACTGTTCAACTCTATGAGGAAAATTTAATTTTAAAACACACATCATTCCAATTATCACAGATGTTAGTGTTAGTCCACAAAAAATGGCTTTTATTAAGCCATAAATCTTCAGGAAGACTCCGGATTCGACTCCGGATTCGACTTTGAATTCGACATCCGACTCGACTCCAAATTTGTCTTTGGACTCACCTTTGGATTGTTTGTTTTTGAGGTCGATTCTTGTCCCTCACCCTTGGGGTCTGAGTGAACAATTTGGATCACTTGATCACTTGAGATCACAAAACATATTATTTATTATTCCACATGAAAGCAATTTTTAAGTAAACAAAAAATAAAGTTCATATTAAAGAAATATACGTACAGAAAATTCTCTCCAAATCTTTCGTGACATTTTGATTTCGATACCTTCTGGTGGCAGGTTTGGTATAAAACAGTGTAAAAAAAAGCGCACACACACAAGCGAAAGAATGGAACGCAATTGTGTGCGTGTGCGCCTGTTGTTATGTTTTCACATATATATAAATATATATATTGTGTTTTTTCGCCGAACATGATAAATGTTGTCATGGAAGTTAATTCGTCTTCCTCGTCCTTCCATATGTCACACGCAATAACAACCCATCTCCCGCCGGGGTATCGAATGTTGATGCAGCCGACCATACACGGTGAAACATGTATGGTTGTGGTTTTTTTTGTGTGTTCCCGTTTGTGTATGTGTGTGTGTGTGTTTTTATCATTCAACAGAGTGCCATCGCCCAACACCCAAAAGTAACTTCTCGGTGTATTTTTTGTTGCTGTTGCTTGACAATGCCCTTTTCTTTTCTGCTTGGTTCTCCCACGGCACCTGGTGCCCACTTATTGGCTTCTGGCATTTGCGCGAGCCGATGCCGTGTAGTCTCGACCACAGCCCCCCCCCCCCCCCCTTTCCACGGGGTGCGTCATTTTGCTATAATTCTACGAACGATTATTCATTCGGCTGTCGATACGACGCCAGAAGCGATGCGAAAAATTCGCAGTAAAGCAATACCGGCGACTGTGTTGCCCATATCGGCAACAAATGGCTTGTTAGGGATGGTTTTCAAAACACACTTCGCTGTCGTTTGACGCCCGTTTGCCTGTTTGTTTTTGTGTGCTCGTGCGAGAGGGGCGAAAGAAAAAAAAAAAACAAAATAAAATAAAATACAGACGCCCAAAACTGTATCGAAGGTACTCGGCGAAAGTCGGCCGAGAAAAGCCGATTGGACGCCCGAAGGGGGCTTTTTTTGTTTGAGTCGGGGATAAAAAGCAGCTTAAAATGGGCAATTAATGTTTGCTTAGACGGCAGAGAGCTACCCTGTGAGGGCTTAATGCTTGGCAGCAGTTTGTCAATATATCTGGGGTGATTATGGCGTTCCTAGTAAGCGGTTTAATCGTTTTGGGGGTGTATTTTGTGCTTGGAAAACAATATAACAACACGCTAGAGGAAATATATGAAGCAGCCTTCTCAATCATGCTTCGCGAACAACTCCGTTTCACACTTTTGTATCATGATTTGTGATTTTTGTTTGACACGCGTGAGAGTTACAAATTTGATGAAAAAAACCAGAATCGTCGTAGCTTACTGCGATTACACGCGAAATCGCATTGACAGCTTTAACATTCAGCGAATAAAGAAGCTTTTAATCTACTCGAACAAGTGATAAAACGTTTTCGTTTGACAAATTTCCGTTCGACAATGGCTGATTGAAAGCTTTAAGCAAAACCATAAGCGCATCACTCGTTAAACACCGCCTACTTTGAAGCGTTGTTATGCTAAAAATGATCATTCCTATTATGGTAATTAAAGCGCAAACTTTTCCCCTTGTCGAAACACCACACACACACACCCACATATGTAGCTTTCCCATTCTACACCTCCCCCCCACCCATCAAACACACATCCAATCAAGTTCGGTACCTTTTATTGCCTCAATTCATCTCAATCCACTGGTGGGGAATGGTGCTGTGCCACACATTCATTCACACATACACTCACACAACACACGCACACAGAAATTGTAAGACAGCGTCGGTATCGAAGTCATTATCTCGCATTGCTAAGAATTGTACCAAGCTACACTTTATGCTGCCACGTGAAGCACACGCACACAGACACACACACACTTGGTCACACCGTCTTGGCATCGTTGAATCTCGGCCTGGGTCGGTGATTTGGCAGGCACGTCATCGTAGACGACGGGAATAGCACGTTTAAGTTGGTGGGTAATAAATTATTCCTTTTCCGTCTTCCGTCTACCGCAATGGGCGCCTGGCGCACCAACTGCCAAAGAAATAGTGGTGCACGCGATCGCACCACTTGCGCCATTGTCCGTGCGCCTTTTATGTCCGCCTGTCCGACACAGCCTGCAAACCAGCCACCCGATATCGGTTTCTCGCATCACAGTCACGTGTCGTAGAGCATCCTGGTCTACATGCTTCGGTACGGGTCGAGATGCTCCAAACACTGGGATGAAGATACATAAAGCACGACAGGGCAGGACAGCTGCGAGCTCACCATCAGGTCCGGTCCATATTGGGGAATCTGTGTGTGTGTCGAATCCATGTTCGCCTACCAATGGTGCATGTAAACGCACATTCGTCTCGTGCTTATCATGTGTGCTCCACTCGATGCCTCCTGACCGATCCAAAGCCCTTTTACCAATGAAAAGTGGCTTCATCAATGATCGAACCAGCGTGTACTTTAAGGGAGTGGGATGTAGGAGGTATTAGAATCTGCTTTCTGCTGTTTCCTTGTTCATCCAGAACATAGTGCTGCAATTTGCTACAAATAAAAAAAAAGAACCCCCCAACCCCAATATTTCTTGTAGCTACGAAGCATCCTCAATCACCTAGCAGGACGAAAGTTATGGCATGTAATTTTCAATGCGAAAAAACATTTATGTCGCTCGTCCCAAAAGTGCTTCCCACACCCTCAAACACACACACACACGCACAGAACGAAGCTGGTGTCGAACGAAACGGCTCAAAGTACCCTTATCAATCACCAGCTCTTGTGTGTTTTTTTTTTTGCTTCTTGTTGCTGCCATTTTTTAAGCACATTCCGCACTTGTTTTTAGTCGCCCCACCTTCTTTTCATTAACCCTTTTTTTCCCCCCGGTTGGGTGGAAAATGAGAGTGAGAATTTTTTTTTGCTCACATCAAAAATATGATATTCGCCCATTCCCGCGGGAGCGCGCACGTTTGAGTGGGTAATAATTTTACAAAACTGTTTAAGCGGTTCGCTCGTGGCACGAGGACGGCCCAGAGAAAAAAATCGCTCCCCCATCGTTTGAAGGGTTTAAAAGTGGGTTTTTTTTTGTTATTTACTTAGTTTGCTTCTTTATGTCACTACCCCACGGTGGAAAATCGGTGAACTGGAAAGCGAGAAACGAGGATCAACCAAGATCGCTGGGGACGACCCGCACACGTTGACATAGCGTTTAGCTCCTTATAATGTCAACCACTGACACGGAACCATAGCAAACGGATGGGTAAAATGGGAAGGCCTGCAGGGGGGAAAAAAACCCCCCCGTATGGTGGCCACCATCCGCTCATACCCGGTGGCATGAATAATTCAAATTGCCCATCACCACCGTCGTCGACTCCGGCTTTTCCTTCTTCGCTAGCCGAACCGCCGAACTTGGCGAGATGCGCCGACCATTCGTAACATACCATTGTCCCTGCAGGCGCTAGATTTTATGCGTTGCGCTGACGAAATTATGACGAAGCCTGGCTACCGCCATTCAGTGGGGGCATAGAAAAAGTGTCATTTGGGATAGGCATAAAATAGCAGGCAAACAACAAAAGAGAAACAGAAAACACCTCCTCGCAAGATAAGAACTTTGATCAGCGGGTGGAACGTAAAAGCTCGACCTTTCTGATCCAGTGCAAAAGCGCAGTACATGCTAAGCCGGGATCGTTTGCCAATCTTCCTCCCACACCGATTGGTTGGAAGGGTGGGTGTTTTTGGTTTTGTTTTTTAGTGGGCAGGTTGTTGTTGTTATGTTCGTGATTTCTCTCACATCATTCGCGCCAGAAAGGATGCCATATTGTGGACCACAACTAAAACCAAAAGAAGAAAAAAAAAAAACACACACAGTTTGAAATATGTTTCATCCCTGGTGGGGCTGTGTTTATCTCGATGGTATCAAACCAAAGCCAGTACAACAACAAAAAAAAAAGGTATTCATGCTTTGTAGCAAAACATGGCAAACATGGGGATGCATGGATCGGGAACGGGGATGGGAATGTGGTTAATTGAATAATTAGCTCGACGGATGATAATAACTCACTGCTTGTCCGTCCATGTTTGCTGTCCATCTTTGTCTCTCTTTTTGCATCGCTCTCTCACTCTCTCTTTCTCTCTCTCTCTCTCTATCGTGACACAAGCGCCCGGGCCCCCGATAACATATTAACCGCGCATCATAAATCATTTGCAACGCTGGCCATGTTTCGAATGCCAATAATGAAAAGTTTGATGGTAAGGTTGCCGTGACTGCCGTGACACCATCAATCAATCTCGGCAATATTACTACAGATGTCACAGTTGTCGAATGTTGGGGGGGGGGGGGGGGGGGGGGGGAAGAGGTTTGCATGTTAATCTGATCTTTGCTGCTTAAAGCTTACCATTGCGCGTTTAATGAAATGCGAGCTTGTTAGGGCATGTCGACGTTATAGTTTAATGCAATTACAATCATTTCGCTTTAATGTAGGTTAATGTCGCTGATGGGGTGACTTTTATGGGATTTTTTAATTTAATTCTTGATAGTTTAGGTGCTTTGTGCATTAAACTTATTGTGATTTAAATAAAAAGTAAGCCTCGTACTGGAATAAATATTCCAAGTTGGCTTATATCAATTATGGCCTATGAAATTAGCACCTTCAATTATGGCATTACATCTTAATATGAAGTTATATTAAAATATATATTCATTTAAGCTGCAATGATGATTATAAGTTATTAAAATACAATTAAAAGTTTCCAATTTGTTTGTTGACTGTTATTCTCGTAAAAAAACGTTAATGATAAAAAATCATTTAGGCAACCTATTTAAAAAATAGTTAATTATATATACGAAAACATTCCGCTCAAGACTAATAATCCACAAATGATAAATAATGATAAAATTAGCTTTAAAACCCGATTCTATGCTTTTCAAACAAAAATGTTTGCATTCTGATGGGCAATTATGTCCTTTTTTGCCCAAAATCGCATCACCTACCCTTAACAAGAGATAATCTTGAATCGAAGGTGCGTTCCAATTTGATTTGCTTTTAAAATTATACCATTTAAATGGAAACAAAAGCAAAACCACTAGTACTCTCGGAAAAATTTAAAGACATGCTAGTTATGCGGTGAATTTGAATGGCATGGACGAAAGCGCACTTGGTGTATTGCCACAATAAAGCAACTCCGAATGGCACACATTCCACGGCGGCAGGCGGACAGAACGCCACCGAATTGTAGCGTTTTCCCAATTTCCAGGTCCACTCTATCGCTAGCAGAATGGCAAGAATTTCTCAACCAAAAACGACTCTATAACCGATTTGATGCGGCCAGGAATGGGACAGAGCGGGATTCTGATCCCGCTGCTGCTGATTCTTGAATTCCAACAGTTGGGTTTCCGTTTCGCTATATATACCCCTTTGTGTTCGCAAAAGCACGCCAAGGTGCTAAGGTGGTGTGTGCCTTTCATAGAAATTCGCCCTGTTCCGATTTTGTGTGTGTGTGTGTGTGTGTGTGTGTGTGTGTGGCACTTATCCTTCCGCCCGGGTTTTGCTGCTGGTGGGGAATAACTTTTCCCAAACAATCGAGCGTACTATCGGGGTAAAGGATAGTTAAAAGACCACGCAAGAGCAAAGCAAACCGGTCGACCGAGAAGCCAATTCAAGCCAAGCCGTTGCCGTTTTCCCCAAAGGGAGCACCCACACACACACACACACACACACACACGTGTACTATCGCACACAATCTGCCCTAGCACGGCTTTCCTTTGCACGAATGGCAAACCGCCGGCATCTTCTTTTAATCGCCTACGGGGCACACTTTTGTTATCTTTGGATGAAGGATACGTGTGTGTGTGTGTGTGTGTATTTGTGTATGTATGTGTGCTTGTCAAGGATTTGGTGTAGAGAATGCGCTTAACGATTTCAGCTAATGGTAGGGGTTTGGTGAAACGAAAAGTTTCACGAAACGAAACTTTTCAAATGTTTTTTTACGGAACCGGTTGAGTATAATTGCAGTTAAATAAATTCCTCATTCTCCTGGTACGTTTCAACCTATTTGCTATATATTTTATAAATTATATAAATTTAGTTAGCTCAACTAAAAATAATGGGTTTGTTTTTTCTCTCACCCAAAAGCCAGAATTCTAAAGCCATTCGCAAGGTGTAAAATATCAAGATGGCTTTTGAATTACTAACTGCTGCCGTCTGCAGCAGCCCGGCTGCTGACGAGCGTGAATAGAACACAGCACCACAAGCAAAGGCAGCTCGGCAAAGAATGATTTGTTTGTCCATGGTATGCGTTACCACGTTGGCTTGGTTGACTCGGTTGTAAACTGTACGTCAAGCACCCTTTTTCAGTCACGATCACCATTCCGACACCTTTGCCTGCTAAATGCTATTGAGATCTTACCAACACCGCACCGACATTGGTTAGGACGGTGAGCTGTTTCCAGATCCTTGTTTCCAGCAAACAAAAAAAAAAAGGGTAACGAAAACGTGTTGCAATTGTTTTCTTTATTTGTTTGATAACCTTTTCACACCGCGTTACCACCGCTGCTGGTGTCCCTTGGTGTCCCTTCAATCGCTTTCGCTTTATCTTGATGCGAAGCACAGAACGCAGAACGATGGACGTACCCGTTTGGTGTGCATTTTTAGATGATTGTGATGGTGGTGAAAGAAAATTTTACAATGTTGCTCAACACATGGCACATTATCCGTAGAGTTAAAGGGGAGAGCTCTGTTTAGAGCTTAACGCGGCAATGAACGAAGCGCTGTTGAGCGTGATGAGATGTTTTGAGGTTGCTTCACAATACCTTTGCGATAAGATTGTGCTGAATTGGTGTAAAGCTTACGGGTTTATTTCAAGTAGAAAAGATTTATATAAAAAATAGTATTTCTATTGTTTATTGTAATCTAGGTGCAAAGGACTTTTTTAGTGACTTGGTGAACAAAAGGATATTAAAATGCGATAAATTGTATAAAACTAGAATTTCTCAAGTGGACTTAAGAATTAAAAATCCTCATATTTCTTTTTTGCTTGTTTGAGCAATTTGAATGTATAAGTATCTTCAGCACATACTATTTAAATAGACATATTTATGTCTCAAAACAGCTCCACTACATTAACCCTTCAGCAAGCACATAATAAGCGGGCATCGCTTCATTTCCTTACAAATAACTACAAATGATGTCTTGACACGATACTAAGCAACAACCGAAAAACTAAAACCCTTCCCCCAAAAAAGTAAAAAAGAATCTTAAACCATTTCCCATCCCCAGCAAATGGAGTCGTTTAGCGTAAATGGAAGGGTTTCAATCTACTGCCGTTCGGCATACACAGCACTGTTCGTTGTTGGTTCTGTTCTTTCTTCTGAATGGTAACTCTATTTCGTAAAAGCCCAACCCGCCACATCAATTAGATGGGGATTGCCAGATGAAGGGAAGCAACATTTTTCATATCGAAAGTACTGTTTGCCCGTCCGGTGCTTCTTTTATTGAGCTCGAAAGGCTAATCAATCATCATATTACAAACATGCAGGCAAACCTCAAATTAGTGGCTCGTGCTACACTGCCACACGGCGCTCGCGCACAACTAACCGTGCTGCTTAGCCATCACCAAAGCTAGTGGTGCTTGGTTCTTAATGTTCCTACCATTTTTTTTCACCCCATCCTTTCATTTCTCAATGAAGGCACGAAAGCCGAAGCACGCGATTATAGTTTTCGTTTTTTTTCCTTCCCCATTCGAGGTAAGTCCATTCGCAAAACCGATCCCAACGCCGGCCTCATCACCGGGTAGCGAACCGGGAGAGCCTGGGCACTGGGCGGGCGGATAAACTAATGCTTTATTCCTAAAAACTAATCCACCAAACGTGCTGCACCAGGGTGCCTTACTAGTTAGAGCAGGGCCAAGCCGGAATTGTGACTGTGAAACTAGGTGGAAGGTTAGTGTTCCATTAACCTGCTGCTAATGGGTGCGGTGACGCGTGTGGTAGGCTTTTGCCATGGTCGAGGCACACCTAGGTTGTTTTTTTCTTTTGGTTACGGGCAAAAAATACTTTCATTTAGCGTTATCCGATATGCACCAAAAATGACAAGTAGCTTTGGCAAATGGAAATTGCCAACCGTGCGACCACTAGCGTGCACACATTTGCGTGTTGCTTTCAATTCCAAATTTCGCGCGTAAATTTGCGTGAAGGTTACATGCGCCCGAAGCAGGGTGGCAAGTTTGGCGGTACAATTTGTTGTAAATTTGAATTTATTTCAACATGGAAACGAACCATGTAACCATTTTCTTTACCAACTCATGCAAATGCCGCTGGTGGCGAAAAAGGAAGCGTAATAAAAAATGGTTATTTATTGATCTGCTCTTCGATACGTCGAAATTAGACTGCTAATCGCCATTGTGTACTACTTTCTGGGACCCGGAGAAAGGGTCAAACGCGCCCAATAGGTAAATGAAGCCACCAGTCAGTTTGCCAGCAGGCCGTAAGCGTAAAGCCGTAAAAATGGAAAGAGCGAGAGAAAGAGAGAGAGAAAGAGAGAGAGGCCCTTTGCTTAGAGCCTTTATTTAATCTAATTAAATTTTATTGATTATTTTTTATTTGTACCCTTTCCCTTTGGGACCGGGGCGCACGTTCATGCCCGGCGGCGGTCTGAGGGCTGATTAGTGTTTAGCCGCTAGCTGGCTGGTGTTGGATTTTTGACGTGCAAATGTAATAAAATAATTCTCACGTACAGCGAACGGGGCCACGATGGGGGCCATGGTGTACAACGTAGAAATAATAATAAAAACCCCTTACCAATGATATTTACATGGTCTGTGGCAATAAGAATAAATAATTAGCTAGGTTAAAAAACGGGCCATTAACCGAACGAATGCGTTGAATTATCGTGCGTTACACTTTTTTTTTGTGATGAATAGGAAAATAGTATTAAAGCATATTTGTGTTGATTTGTATTTTCTATCGGGAAATTTTAACCATAATTTTAATAGTGACATGATGAGTGATTTATCAAACAATTTCATCAGATAAATTGCTGACTATAGATCAGTAAAGATCGCTTTTTTAACATGGAACGTTAGCTATTTTGTTATAGTTTGCAATGTTATCTAATCCGACTCGTAAAATACTACTACTAGAAGTTGTAAGAATCTTATTTTATAATATTTTATATTTAAAGCGAAAATTTACTTAAAATAATTGTTAAAAATTCACTCGATGCCTTGATAAACCTTTTGGGTTTAAATTTTCTTCACACTTTTTCACTTACACAATTCATTCAACTCAACTTATCCCACGTCCAGTGTAAATTATAAAATGACATTTTAATAGCTCGTTTAGTTTGTAGCGCACAATTCAACTCCTGTACAACATTTCCGTACCGAATCTTTGGAGAAGTTTAGATGCTCCTGAAAACGTAAGGCTCTCGCAGCACAACTCAAAGATCCAATTCGCCGACAAGCAAATGAGAGTTGAAATTCTAACCCAAGGCAATAAATGTTATTTCATGAAGATTAACTATCGCACCGAGCGTAGCTTTCGGGTGATGTGCTTTGGTGTGCTTGAGCCCCGGAATAGATCGGGTGAAGTGCCCGTGTGCCCATTTTACTTGCTAAACAACACTATATACGGAGGTACACAGCTCATGGCGAGTAGCTGATAATGGATACAGCTATAATGAATAGAGTGTTACTGCCTGCATGGCCATGTGCTCTCTGTTC
>STHB01002363.1:0-17735 GCA_018908115.1 Anopheles rivulorum | reverse complement strand
CCAAATTTATCTCTTTTGATGTAGAATCCACGAGCCTTTTTTGCTGCCAAAACTCGTCCGACCGAAAGTTTTGCGTTCATTTGTACCATCATTCCAAAAAACCCTCAATGTGGATGAGTTCGTTGTGCCCTGTAGAGACCAGAGGCGCACCAAAAAAAAAAAAAGCCTATAAAATGCACCAACCTGTACTGCATAGAAATCAAAGGTAGCGTACAACATCAAAAGATCAATTTAATACAGCGCGGCAACAATGACGTTTGTTTGATGCGTTTGATCCCACGGACGCACATCATGCCGAATTGTTTTCCAGCTCAATGCGCACCTGCTGCTATGCTGAGGTGGGAAAACGGTTTGAAGAGTTTTAAAATACGCATTTCGCCTCTCAAAACGGCTTTGCCTGTGCGTAAAGTTCGTTTTAATATAAAAATGCTTTTTTAAAAATTGATACACTTTCATTAACACGCCTTTTATACATTTTGTTGCGCTCGTTGTCATTTTTGCTGGACAATAACGAACCAACGAACGAACGAAAAAAACAGTGCTTTAAATGCGTTCCTATGCCACAGAAACATCGCTGTTGTTCGGTTTCGAACAACGGAAAATGGTAGTGAAAATTAAACCCATTTCGCTTACCTTGTTGCTGGTAGCCGCTCATCGTACCGTCCGGTGGCTCGTTTCACTCGCTTCCGGACACACACTGAACATGCAGCATGCACCAACACGAAACCACACACACACACACACACTGGTCACGCAGCTTCCGGAGCAACGGGTGCAGAATCCCCTTTTGTGCGGAATTTTCCAAATCCACCCTATGGGCTAAGTGGGTGGCCCAACACACAAACCTTCACACGAATTTGCGAATATAAATCGCGCAACGCAATGTTTCTTTTTTTTCTTGTGTTGGTTCACTCTCAGCTCAGTCAGTCAGCTGCCGCGGTGCATTTGGTGCGATGTGTTTCGGGGGATGTATTTCCACCGACCACGACACGACACATCACAATCACCCACGCACACACACTGGGACTCCCACCGATAGCCCCTAACACCCCGCTGTATCTCACTTGCTCTTAAGCACACTTACAAACACACACGTACACACACTTCAGTGCACACACCCAACACACACACACACACTGGTCCAGTTGGGGTAAAATGGGAGGCTTACGCTTCAGTGCATCGAACGGAAATCCTTCCTTAACCACCGGGACATGTTTTGTTTTATTGATTTTGCTGATTATCCCTGGAAATACAGAGAGAAAAGAAGATGTGAGTAGAGCGAGTTGGAAAAGCGACTCGGTAAGTAGATTTCATTACGCTTCCCTTTGGTGAGGATGTATGCGAGAGTGACAAAACCTACAAACAAATAGAAAACATAAAAAAAACATCGATTTCAAAATGTGCAAAGCTACTGCGATAAAGTAAGCGTAACGAAACACATCGTCTCGAATTTGGGATACAATCCAATTAAAATCCCGTTTCCCCTGAGCGGACTTAAGTTCTAGCTTAATTTTGCCCTCCCATTTTCAGCCTCGGCATCAAACGGATCGATTGTATTTGCTTCTCGATTGGATTAGATTTCCCACAAAGCCAGACTCCTTCTCGCACCTTCTGGTACGGGATTACTGGCTGACTGGCTGGCTGACCGGCTGCCATCCAAGGGCAGCAAATCAATCGATGCAGAGTGTTGAGGTTTTACGCACGCTCCGTCACAAAATGGACAAAACAAACCGAACTGTCCACCCTCTCTCTCTCTCTTCCCCTCCCCACCCTCCCCCCCATCCAATCTCGATCACTTACTCGATCTGAGATATGCATGAGTGTGTTGCAGTGCTAACCGTATTATACCGTATGCAGCCGATCAAAGAGAATTTTGTCTTGCTGACAAATCGAAAATCAAACACTACTGCTGCAGTATGCACCGTCCCGAATCCCGAACCACAGCACACCAGCACCAGGACGTTCAGCGATTTTCATTCGGCTTCGAAAAGGGGGTTTAATAATTAATTGTTGCCCTCCCCAAACGCTCACACACGCCCAAGCACCTCGAGAGCCTCGAGACTTTGCAGCGACTCAAAGGCGCAGCGACTCAGCCAGCCGGTCGGAGACCGATGCATCGGCACTGCACCATGATTGTTGAAGTTTTTGATCAGACGTAATTACAGCTGCAATTTATACCCGTCGCAACTATTTACCCAGCAATTCATCTCGGTCAGTCAGCGGGAGTGTGATTAATGGTCACTTGAACTTTCTTGATAAAGTTCCGATCGAATTGTTCGGTGGTGCTGTTTGCGGGTGCTATCGGGGATGAGTCTGACCGGTGGTTACCGGTCCGAGTGCCTTTGCGGTTAAACATGTACGGCAATGCAGAAGCCGTTCGCCTAAAGTGTGTGTCATGGTTGCTGATGGTGGCGGTGGCAATGTTTAGTAGACTTTCATTTGATTACCGGTCAGGTGGGGTATGTTTCTGGAGTTGCTTGAAGAACTGGAGAATGTTTGCTTTGGACTTCCTAGCTGCTGTAACGCTAGAACTCCTTCCTTTTTATGTACTTTTTTTGGATCTCTTGAAAAATAGCTTAGATCTAACAGAAGCGACTTCACTTCACAACAAAATGGGATGAAATATTTAAAGTCGTTCTTGTTAATTCGTCTTATACCTCAAAACATCAGGTCTCTATATTTGCTCCAAGAATGATTTTATTAGTAATCGCCTATGGAATACGTCTCCAGCAGGACAATTTTCCTGCTGTCACTGTACCAGATGGCAAAAGATGCTGCTGTTCTTCTGCATAAAAGAAAAATCCACTACCCCATTCCTTCTCCCTTCTCCATCTCACAACCCCCGTTTCCTTTACCACAACAATTTCACGACTGTCAATTGCAAAACTATTTTCCACACCATTACTCCAAACATTTATCGCCACCAAAACCAAATCACAACAGCAGCAGCAGCAGCACCGTGTCGTGTGCATGGCATCAACAAACCTTTTTTGCGGAACCTGAAATCCCTTACAAGAGATTTCCCGTACTTTTCTCTCTTTTATACACAAAGAAACGCTGTCAGTAGAGTGTATGTGCGTAGCCACGTGCCCACGTGACAACCACCAAAAACTTGTCTCAGCAACAAACGACATGCAACTTTTGTGTAAAGGGAAATATCGAACTTCCACCAGCTGAGGTTTGCACCGTTCGGGTGATGCATTCCGGTCGGGCGAATGGCAAAAGGATTTTTGCTTCAGCTGTATGTGTAACACTCAACAACAAGCTGTCAGTCAGCTGCATATGGTCGCGCTGCGATTGCTATTCATTAATCAAACTTTTGATACGTCAAGCCTGAATGTTAATGCTTTCAACACGTTCCGTTTGGATGATGAATTTATTATTCCCGGGCCACCACCACGGGTGGTATTTTAATGCGAGCGCTGTGTAATGCGACCGAAACATACTTGTGGCCGTTCGGAGTGTATGTGTGGGGTCGGGGTGAATTTTGTTAACATCCAGCACGGCGTCGTGTTTGGATGTGACAACCGGCTTTCCGGTATGCCAGGCACCAGTCGTCAGTTCCGTAGGAACGTATGTTGCGTACGGGAGTGCGATTTGCATTGCTGGCTCGATTCGGTGCGGCAAGTTTACTTCGACGGACGAAACCCGGCGGAAACCAACGCGCCAAGTTTTGCGGTCATGTTTGCTTATGTATGTGCGTGCAGTTTCGTGTATCGGCAATCGTGCGCAAAAAGGTAACGCAAAACCCCTTTTGTTTGGTGCTTGTTTTTGCCGGAGTGCTGTCAGTCGGTGATCGACTGGCACAGGAAGAGATGGTGAACGTTGACAGTTGCTCGGGCAAACATAAATATCCCGATAGACCTGATTGTATCTTGCGCACGTTGGTGGAATTTAACGGTGGAATAAATAATCAGCTGCTCGTTGGCTGTGTAACAGTACGGTTGCGTTGAGCTCTGAACGTGAGAAGTTAGGTATAAAACACTAATCTGGAGGACATCAATCTCCATTGTACTAATAGTCGTGGTATGATCATGAATGTACTAAATGTCAAGGGTTTTTTTTGTAATGGAGCAACAAAGTTTCTTTAAACAATGTAATTAAGGGTGAAATTATATTCGAAATTTATGCCACTAATTCATATAAATATTCCATCAGGC
This sequence comes from Anopheles rivulorum, assembly GCA_018908115.1. Taxonomy (NCBI): domain Eukaryota; kingdom Metazoa; phylum Arthropoda; class Insecta; order Diptera; family Culicidae; genus Anopheles; species Anopheles rivulorum. Next base: position 13,575 of record STHB01002363.1, on the reverse strand, counting down.
ATAAATAAACGGAAGCACATGATAATCAGATCGAAGCGCATCGTATCAAAATACCAATACGACGCCTTCAATGAAGTACGATCTCGCGAGTATAAACGCGTGGAATGCTGTGCATTGTTATGGCAGCTGTCAGAAGGTGACCCAAGCGTTTATACTCGCAAGTTCGTACTTCACTGATGCTGATGTACTTAAACGTTCAATCTATGATATCTTGTAACGCACAAAATATGTCTGGATCTCAGAATTGAGTTTTAAAATTTTTATTAAATATTTGCTATCCAACTAAATTTGAATAAAATTAAATTTAAATATATCGCTTTCTACGTCCAGATGGAGATTTAAAATTAAACAAGTAAAAGTTTACATTTATTAGTCCCAAAACATCATATGCATTACAGGAAACGGTCACGATTCCAATAAAACATTCAAAATTGTACATTTAGAAGTATGTTTAATGAGCAAACCTATTTGTCAAATGATGCCACCTTTGTTACTTTTTACAAATATAATTGTTTGCTCTGCTCCATCCGATGCTGCTTTGCGATTATGTTCAATGCATTATTAAAAGGACCCTAAAAATGATCTCGCGCAAACCCGTCACTGCCGGCTAGCGTAAACAGCAGCATGTATGTTTACACTCCACTACATCTATGCCTATGCATAGATGGTATCCTCTTTGTTTGGTCACAAGTTTGCATTCCAGATGACCTCTTCAGCTAGCTCGATTGGAAAACAAACGGCACCATACTGCTTTCGGTGCAAGTGGATACTGTTTGTTTGTACGCACTTTATTCGCTGTGTCGCATTGGGATGCGTAGCGAATGTGTGACATGATTTAAATTAAAATGCGCTGTGCTGCAGAATTCGATTAACATCCTCTTTTTTATGTCTGCGCAAACAAAATGCGCTATTTAATGCTATTGTTTTAGAACAATGTGCTTATATACAAAAACCTATATCCGATATACGACAATATCGATCCCGTGTATAAGCTCAATTATTTTAAATTGATAATTTAATATCAATATAAAATGTACTATGTAAAAATCCTTCCCATATAGACAGCATCACTTCACTTATCTCAGTCGCTCATAATTTTAATCTACGGACAGAAATGGTAAGATCATGCATAAAAATCAACGTTGCGTTAAAAAAGAAAAGGAAAACCCACATTCCAGCATCCATTTCCAGCGGACACTTTGTTTTAATAGCTACCATCCTTTCCAGCCAATTAATCTTGCCAACCCGTAGCCGTAAAGGGCAGACTCGTGCACAGTCGATTTGCCGGCCTATTCACGTGGATGGATGTCCATTAGCGCCGTGCAGGAAATCGACGCCCAATGACCGTTACGTTCATCACTCACCTTATACTCCCCTCTCGAGGCACCCCATACCAGTACACCACCAGTTACGCCCGTTCTCCCATCTCCGTTTAAATCCCATCGCCCATACTGGTCCGGGCATGGGCAGCACAATGGCCTTTCGCTAAAACAATTTGCCTCAATTTAGAACTAATTTACAATCGCTTGTACCCGCGCACCTCGATTCGCCCATTTTGTCGATGAGATGGAGGCGCCTGGTGCCAGCGCTAGCCAGGTACCAGGCGCCTCCATCTCACCGGGGAACAATTAATCTCTCACGTTGAACGGAGGGGGGCATTGGGGTCTTTTGTGTGCGCGTACGAGATTGTACGTACACATGTGTCACGTGCCCATAAATCGACTTCCTTTTTGCACTAAACGGTCATCAGCGCAAACGGGCGAGTTGGTGCAAGACGAACGCCGTGAATCTCGGTCTCACTTCCGATTCCGATGGGCTTTGCAGGGTGATGCCCCAATTCCAACCGAACCTCCCCGGGATGGGATGCTACTTTGGATTCGAGTTCCATTTCCTTGCCGGCCGGATATGCAGCTGAGTGGCTTTTAACACGTTTTAGAACGGCAGAAAAGGACTGAACTGAGCTTTAAAGCGTGCTATTCTAACAGATGCCGTTGGACACATCTGTCTATTATCATGATTTAACATTACATTTGACATGGGAAAGTTAGTGTAAAAGATACATAGGCAACGATTTAACTATCCATCCATCCAACTTCGTTTCTAAACTATGGAAGTAAGCTGCACCATTGCTGGATGATCCGTTGACCCAAAGCCGCGGGCAATTGGTCGTGCAATCGCTCGACCAAACCTGGATGGTAAACTCATTAAAATTAAAGCATCCTCTCTCGAACCAACATTAACTTCTTCTGTGCCTGTCCGTGTGTCTATGAAAGGACAATCGGTTACCCTTTCCTAAACGGTGGTGGTCATGGAAATACCTCTTCGAGTGAAATGTGTTATCCACTCGCCCAGCTCAGAAAACAATAAGCGAGGAACGGCCTCAGCCTCGAAACCCACGAAACCAGCACGAGCGTCCGCGCCGCTGGCACAAAAATGGCCAGGTTACTTGCCTACCTAGCGTCACACAGCGATTTAAAACGAGTGAGCTTTCAGATAGTGAGGAGGCTACTATCCGGAGGTTTATGCAAAATGTGTGTGGCTTTAGCACGACGGACGGGACCGACGGCCAAGGATCTGGGTAGCTTTAGGGAAGGCAATGCCTAGGACAAATGTGTGCTCATTTAAACTAGCCACCGTACCGCCAACCAAACACACTCACCGTGCCAGAGTAAACTGGATTGAGTATGTTAATGTCATTGTTTGTGAGCTCAAGTGTACCCGTGCCCGGGAGCGTCACGGTGGTTTGTGACGCTGTGAGAAGAATGGAAGAGACCGCGGGGCGGGCGCTTAGGTGAAGAGAAATGGTGCCGGCAGATTTAATGAGCATTCATTTGTCCACTGCTAACGCTACCGACGCCGACGGTAGATGCATGCGATAAAATGGGTAGCAAGAACAATGAGCCAAACAAACAAAACACAACTAGCGCCAGCTGGTGGTGAATACTGCTACTAGTAGACGAACAGTTTGGTAAAACCTTAGAGCATTTGTGTTTTTAATTGTTTTATTTATTAATTTAAGATGAAATTGAGATGTTTTTGCAGTACTTGGAAAAATGTGTGTTTAAAAGAAAAAAGTAGTCTAATATATATTTCATATTTTATTTAAATCCTTCTAATTTCTAAAAAACACTTTTAATTCAACCATCCACTTATACGTCAAACCACTTTTAATTCAACCTGCTACCAATCACACCATGTTCAACCAAAGGCTCTAACCCACAACATCAGCAACCACGTACTATCACCGGCCACCAGCACAATGTGGTACGGTACGGAAAATTAACGTAATTTAATGTAGAATCAAGACATTATTTTAATTTAATCACCTCAAACACCGCTGTAATATATATTTATTTTAAAACGTTCGCTCGCTCGCCCATCCCGGGCAGGACTGCAAAACAAACACCCCCATTCGGAATCGAGACGGTGGAAAGCAACAAAAGGCGGTCACAAATTAGTGGTTTGGAATGGGCATTGGAGAGCAATGGGTTTTAACCGAGCGCCACCAGTCGAACCAGTGGTGCTCTGTGGTAATGGTGAGCCTTTGGGGGTGTTGTTTTGCGTTCTGGAATGGTTTGCATTTTTTGCTTCCCCCGAGCCATCTCCGACACGGCACAGGGCAGCTAGTTGGATGGGGTGTACCGACGCTCCGTCTCTCTCTAAACAAGCGGATCGTTTGTGCTTTTGAAAAATGGAACATGCTTTGTAAGCAACTCAGCGCAAATGTTTTCGGTGGATAATGCGATTAGATTAAGATGTCATAAATAACACGGATACAGGGCCGGATTCTTTCAATTGTTTGAACAGTAAACTCTTAAATGAACACAAATTTGGAATTAAAATTTTTGGGAAATTCATTTGATACTCCGAAAAGCCATAACATGTGAAACATAGTTAAACATATATTTTTCGCAATACAAAACAATTTAATTGTTTTTAAACCAACTCGATCGTTTAACGTCGATCGTCCAATCGTTTTATAAACAGGCATTACCTCCAAAAAGCGGACCTATTGTAAGCCGCTCAAGCAAAGCCGGTACAATTGCCTGCCGGTACAATCTCTATTGACACTAGACCTCGCAAATCTCAATCAGGGAAACACCTTCGAAACACCACCCAACCAAACCCAAAGACCTTCACAATCCGAGCAAGAAACCGTTGCCTCGCTGCCTTGCTGCACGAGAGACAGCGAATCCATCCCAGTTCGGCCAAAAGCCTTAATGATGCCGTTTGGAAACGACAGCCAAGCGACGTTCCAATGACGCCTGTCATGTCCCTTCTTCACCCACCCACCAAACCACCCACTCGTTCTCCTCACACTGGAGAAGCGTATGTAAATTCAGCTCGCCAGGACAAAAGCTTTTTCCCATATTTCGCTGCGGCTAAATGTTACGGAAAGCGTATGCCAATCGTGGTGGTTGCATGGTAGAACGGTCGGTCCCATCTGCTAGCAAGCGTGCCCGTGATTGCCGTGTGCCGATGTACCGGATGAACCGTGCTACGGGACCGGGCACGATACCGGTACCATCGTTCGACCATCGGTAATCGGTGGACACCACCAGCATAACCATCGGCATCATCATCGACGTCATCATTGCCATAATCACCGATAAGGGAGAGATAGTGGACACATCGCACGACACATACATCCAACCCCCGGGAATGCTCGCATCGGCGATATTTGATATCGTGTGTGTGTGTGAGAGAGAGAGAGAGAAAGTGTGATGGCAGAAGATGATGTCTGCGCTACGTGAGTGAGACCGAAACCGAAACGATTCCCAGCCCGGACACCAGGTCCACAGCAAGGTTCATGAATATTTGATTGAAGTAATTTTAAATAATTACCGGACCTTGGCTCATGCCCGGCCACTTTGCCCGTCCCCTACCCACCCCATTCCCTAATTTTCCAGCGTTACATACCGGTGTGCACCAGCGTGAATGCGGGACGATTTATTTTGATTTCAATGCGAATAATTTAGCACCCATCTCACCCCGACCCGTAGGCCTAGCCCGTTTGGCCCGTACACTTGCATCCCGTACCAGTCGGCCAGCATTTCAATTTGCATTTTCCAAAAAGCTTCTCCAATCGAAACGTGTGATAAAGGACGGTGAACGATGGATGGGTGGGTGGGTTGGTTGGTATGTTTGAATAGGCAACAATTTCACCCCGAATGGACGCTTTTTCTTCCAGCCCGATCGAAGCAAAACCATTGTGAAAAGCTCGTGATTGTGCTTTTATATCGGGGTGGGCTTGTGATTTTTATTTAAACATTCAATAAGAAAACCTACTTTTTTCTTTGTTACAGGAGTTTCTTTTTTTGTTTCAAAGTTGTTTTATTAAACCGTACCTTTTAAAATAATTTTCAAATTGAAATCATCAAACAAAGGCAAAGAACTTTCTTCCCATTCTCTAGCGCTCTCTATCAACGTTCGATTACGGTTCTAAGTGCAAAACCAAAGCAGTTACAAAAAAAAAAGGAGCATACACACACAGAGATAGAAAAACCTACTTCAACTCCTATTCATCTCGATCGATCGAACATCTTGTCGCACACAAAAAAACAAAAAAAAAACTTCCACATTGTCATTAACTTGGTCAGCGCAACTTCTTAACAGCTAGTGATTATTATTGGAAAAACTTTTACAACATCAGTTTAAATGAGCCCTGTCCTGGTACGATTCATAGCTGCCGATAGGATCGACGCATGGGGATCGAGCTGGTACGCTCTTTTTTTTTTATTTCCTATGTCCTTCAGCAAAGAAACAGCCACGTCCCGGATGCCTTTCGCGAAAGGCCAAACAGTCTTCGCACGCGCCACGCGGAATGAAATTTCGTCACGAACAAAAGCGTCTGGCGAGATAAAACTTTCCGGGCGAGCTGTGGATGTGTATTGTTCTGCCGTTGGTGCTGGTGTGCGACACAAACGTTCATCGTGAAGGATTTTTTTAGGAGACACACACACACACACAAACACAAGAAGTTTAATAATGGATGTTCAATTTTCTTACGGCAGATGGTTTAAAACTGATTGTGTTTTTTATCATTTTTGAATTGCTTGTGAATCTTTTACTGGGTTTTCTCAAAGAAAATTTTGTAGAAGAATTTATTAGATCGTTTTTTTGTAAATTTTGTAATTTTCAACAATGGTGACCATGCTGCCTAATATATCTTCTTCTGCTTCCACTTCTCATATTCTTCCATGTTTTCCACATTTTTATTCTTTTATTTTCCTTCTTTTTCTTCTTCTTTTTGCTTGTTGGTATCTTCTCCTTCTCTTCCTCCTTATTATAAATTCATATTTCTTTTTGATTATTTTTCTTTTTCTTATATTTCTTATTTTTCTATTCTTGTTTTTTCATCTTCTTCTTTTCTTTTCTTTCTTCTTCTCCTTCTTTTTGTTTTGATTCTATCGCTTTTTCTTATATAAATTAGCGTAATACCTTCTACTTTAGATACGTTCGAAATTCTTATATCTTTTTCTAAGTGACAAACATTTTTCAGCTTTCCACTAACAGAGAATCATATATTTTATTTTATTTGCCTCTTTATATAATTTTTCTATTTTATAAAACAAACCTTATTATTCCCCTTCATTTTTAATCCTCTCATACGGTCACTTTTCATGTGTTCATATAAAAAGTTTACACATGTTCCATTTCAAATCGACAAGTGCCATTCAGTCACTTACTGCAGTGGTGAACATTTCCGGTTGTAAAATGTGTTTCCAATCACACCATTTATGGAACCGCCTTGCAGTAGTTCCCAATTCTAGCACAATCTCTCCAACCGAGCACACACAAACACTCTAAACGATTTTAATGCACAGCGTCCACATTTCCCACCTCCCACCCACCCCCCAAAAAGCATTTATAGCACACCATCTCGTTCGCATTCATGTCCACTCAATCATATAAATAAATTTCCCAATCATAAAACTGCTGAAATTGTTCACCGATTCCAGCTCGTGTTTTGTCGTACCTCCCTTCGACAAAGGACAAAGCAATATCTTCCCTGGTGCTGGTGGAAAAAAGTTTTTCGATAGAAACGAGAGAAGGAAATCCCAACCCACGGGCTGCATGCTGGTGTTGGTGGATAGCAAAATACGGAAGAAATTACCCACGGTCGGTATCCCCTTTCGCTTTTACAGTGATGACGATAATCGAAATGGATTGGATATTGCGCCAAATCCGTACCCGGTTTGAGGCAGCATTTTATTTTTTTTTTTGTTCGTCTTTACCATTCCAGTTGGCGGTGCAACAATAGAAAAACCACCCCCGACGACTTGGTCGACGGCTTCCTTGCACGCAGCGAGTCCATCGAGTCCAGAAGAAGCATGATTGTTTCCCGATTTCTATCTGCACATCCGACTCTCTTTCGGCGAGCTAAACTACTGTCCACACTCACGGCTTCGATATAGAGTGCCTTTCCGCTTAAAGGAACCTGCTCCATTCCCACCATGGATGACCGTAATGGTTGTCGACCAACCAGGTTTTTGGGAGGGTACATGCGAATGTACGAAGAGGTCTTGCTGCAATGACAAAGATCACTTTCCATCTTTCCATCGCTTCTCTAGTAGCAGTAGCTCAGGAAGAAGCGGTAAGTTCAGCTATTCATTGTCGTCGTCTTGCAAAAGGCGACTCTACTCCCGGGAGTCTGCAAGACTGTCCGGGAGACTCCACGGGCCAGGTAGGAAAATTCGTAACCAGGGGCCGCAGGGGCGGACAGATGAAAAGATTAAAGTTCTTAATGATTTCCTTGCAAAAACACGCTCGCTGCTTGCAATTTATCTCTGCTTCTTTTGTTGCGCTTTGCGGAGAAGGAGAAGATACACAATACTTCTTGCTTCTGATACTCAGGTCCACCCGTTTCCATCTCTCTTTCTCTCTCAGTGCCGCTTTTGCATCACCTTGGCATGGAGTTGCTTTCCGGTCTTTTACACTTGTAGAAAAGCGAATGAAGGCAGGGCAAAAAACCACTCCAATGGGCAACACGAGGTACGAGCTTATCCTTATCGCTGCTGAGGACCACCGAAGTCAGGCACAGTTCTTCAGCAAGGACACACTGCGTACGACCGGTTCGATGAAGTGTACATTCGCGTACCGGGCATTTTGTACTGGATGACTTCGCCGTACACAAACTGCAGCTCATCGCTTGCGTTCGGGATGGTTCCCTTTACCCCAGAACATGGAACCATTGACGGGAAAGGTGGGAAAAATCGAATCCACCTCAAGCCGTGCTGGAAACAAGATCGAACTGCAAGACTACCACATTCACCCTTCCACCTAGCAGCAAACTATCTCACCGAACAGCGGTAAAGTATCTTCGTTTATGCAACCGGTAGGATAATTGTTGGTAGCAAAGTCAACCGCTTTTGCGCTACAATAAGCACGCACGAAAGAACGAAGCGAAATTTATCGACTGTGATGGCCCAACGGGGATGTCTTGCCGGCGTGAGAGGGTAGAGTTAGAAGTGTTTGGAGGATGTGATTTAAAGAATTGTATCTGACATAGTTTGCACAAGCGCCGGTCGATGTTGCTAAAGCGAAAGCAATCATTCTTTTTCCTGAGCTCTGTGAGCACCTGTGAAAGCGGGCGGCATTGGCATTTGTAGAGCTAGCACAAGTTAAACACAATCAGCCCCGGCAATGATACACAATTTTGTTCTAGGTTTTTTTTGCGGAAGTTTTTAAAGAGTTTGTAGAAGAATAAAACTTTATCCAAAGTATTATTTTTAGACTGAGCAGTTTGATAAGTTTTGCTTTTCAATATGTTTATTGTCTAGTTATTCTAAGTGCTTGAAAAGAAGATCAAAATCTGAGCACTATCTGGGCAAAAATTCATTAAGTAAACTGGTCAAAATATTAAAGCTCATTGAATAAGCTTTTCGATGAACAGTTTAAACATTGTAGAGTTTTCATTGTAAAATACATTATTTAAAAAAAAAAGCATAAGTAATCAACTTTCTATCTGAGCAAAAGATACAGAATTTCCGATCAACACAAAGTCGTTTTAGGCGTTAGAAGTTCAATTTGCTACTGTGTATTCATTTGTTCTTTGTAGTTCATTACAGTACAAGTTCATTTTCCTAAGCCTAATGAATGCCATAACTGCTCTAGATGATGCGTCAAACTAATCTAGGGCAATCTCTCTAGTGTCGTCCGTGAAATATTTCATTTAAATAATTCAAACAATTTCAAACACTATCACAATTTCAGTCATAACTAAAGTTCTGTAGTATAAATATATTTTTTTATTATGAACTAAATGATGCAAAATCTGGTTAGAAAATTATTAGATTCAAATATCTTGATAAAATTGGTTTTTCTTTCTGTTTATCTATTTTAAACATAGACTGCTGTAAAACTCAATTGTTAAAGGTATTTCAAACATTTGCCTAAAAAAAGTGAAAAATGTTATGACTATTTTGACGCGTAATTTTTAATTAATGTCCAAAATGTATATTTCCCCTTTAATTTCTACTTTCTTAATTATGATATCGATGCTAGAGTTTGTATTCGAAAGCTATGAATAATCATCATGTATAAACAATTAATGACATAAAAATGAAAAGTTCCGCACTAACGCAACTTTGCTTTTCTAAATATTTTCAAACATACAATAAAAAATTATTACTTTCTGCTAAAAGCAAAAGTTCTGCAGCCGTTTGGAGATGGGGCCAGCATAATTCAAAACATGCTTTCTATCGCTGCTTTCTAACCTTTCCTAGCCCGAAGGCACTACGAACGGAACGGTTCGAGCAATCCCGGTGCATGTGCTCAAATTAACAGGCGAGCTGCAATCGAACTGTCATTATCAATAAAGTATCTGCATCACCATGCAGCGGGCACAGCGGGCGATGCATTCAGGGATGAAAGTAAAGAGAGGACAAAAAATGGCGAACGGAAAACGGACTAACAAATGCCTGCCGGTTGCAATTCGATTTTATTTTGCTGCTACCTTTTTATCTGTCCACTATTATGTGCGCATTCGACGGGTTTGTTGGTGTATGTTGAGCGTCCTAAACATCATCCAAGGGTGATGATGCAGTGGAGTTGCCGAATGAAGCTGAAGGGAAATTGACTAAATTCTACAATATCACCCCGAAACCTACCGCGACCGGTGCTCCCCACCTTCGGGCCAGGATGTGCCACCCATACCCGTCATAATCGTTACCATAAAAATCACACATGCTGAACTTCGAACTTATTTCTCCCCCGATGCATTGGGCAGCGTTGTTGGTGTCCCTTGGCTCGACCCGTGCCCGATGCGAAACGATGGCGATGACGATGATGATGCTGATACAGTCGAGCGTTTAGGCAGAATGTGGCGCAAATAGGCCAAACAGTTTCCGTCCCCTTTCGCTTCGCAATCGATTGCAATTTGCCATTCAAAACTCCACGTGTCCTCGGGCGACCGGGGAATTTCCAATTCCCTATCAACCGCCCCAAGTACCCCACGCACCCTTTGCACACGCTACCCCATCCAGCATCCAGCAGCAACCGTTTCGTGTGAAACATTCATGTTTGCCCTTTCTGGCAGACAATAACAACCAGCAAGATGTACGAGTTGGTGGAGGTTGGTATCGCTCGGTATCGCTGAAGGTAGATAACAGACCGACCAGCAACAGAATCGTTTGCAGGGGAACAAAGCCACACAAAAAAAAAGTAAAAAAAAGAAGAAGGCCCGTCTGTACCGATCAAAACAATAGGAAAGCTAAACGGTGCAGCGAACGTCCAACGCGAAAGTTCGCTCGGTTTGGGCTCGGTTTGGGCTCGTTTTGTGTCGCCGCTTTTAGTTGGGCATTTTTTTTTTGTGTTATTTTCTCGTTGTCGCTATTTTCATCAATTCATGCCTCTCGTCGTGCAATATCGCATGCAAATTCGACATGCGAGGTGGCAGCATATAGTTAGTTCTTCTCCACATTTCGATGCATTTTCACTGTGCCGCGTTCGTTCAACTATGTTTTGTTTCGGGTTTCCTTTTATTTTGTGTAGCCGAATTTATTCTTTCACGTATTTTTTTCTGTTTTGGTTTGTTTAAATCAACTGTCAACTGTCATTGATACGGTGAACTGCAAAACAAATTTGTGCAAATGTTTACATATATTCGGTTTTATCAAAATGTACTCGAAAATGCAATAATGGTTAGCAGAATTAAAGATGGCGATCTGTATCCTTACATTTTAAATAATTTAGTCGAAAAAGGAGTTCTATCTTGAATAGTTAAATTGAATGTAGGTTTAATTTAAATGTACCGCATAATCGATTTGTTAATAATAATAAAGAAAGGATACTGGATTAATCATACATTAAAAACGTTGAGAATAGAATTATTTTTTCGGTGATTGAAATATGATAAAAAAAATACACACGAAATTTAATAAAACAACTCTTAGTTTAAGTGTTTCTGTAAACTACATTCTTCTTCTTTGCTTCAAAACACGAATGAAAGCCACTCCACATCATTCACTAATCTTCACCTTATCATTCGCACACGTGTGCAGCTTTTTTTTGTATGTCACCATTCTGCTGTTGCTGTAGAGTTGTTTTTTTTTTCAATTACAATTTTTCATCAGCTATCCGTGTCCGTGTATGGCAAACGTAGACAGAAAACCCAGCCAGGGCCGGGTTTAATTTGGCTGCAAAATAGAACTTATTACCACTTGAAGCGGCTTTCGTCGCTAGCGCTAGCGATGCAATATTGTACGATTGCCGTTCACAACCGTCCGGTACATGTGTGTGTGTGTGTGTGTGTGTGTATGTATATACGTGTGTGTGAATGTGCGCTCGAAGCGTTTTGCTCCTCCCATAACCACAACACCACACCTCCACCACAATCCCACCCACACCCACCGCCTAGCTTCCCACTCGGCAATCGCGCGGGCTCGGGTGGCCGTAGCGTTCGGGTGAGCAAAATGGGAGGACAAAGTCGGGCTGCTTTCGGGCTGGTTTCGCGTCCCGTCGTTGAGTTCCAATTCGTTTTCCCGCAGCCGGGGAAAAATGGGAATCAAAATCCGAACCGACGCCACCGTAGCGCACCCTGGTGGACGTTGCGTGAAACGCGTCGCTTTAGCCAAGACACACACCCCAACTAGCCGTGACTTGAACAGGAAGGAGAGAAAAGAAAAAAACACACACAGTCGATTACATACGATCCAAACTGTTAGCCAAATCATGTTTTACAGCTCAACCATAAAGGGAAGATCCCAATTTTTGCGCCCATCGCCATTGTAAAGGAAGCCGTACATGTTGCTGTTCGCTTTGTGGAAAAAGTCCAGCCCGAGCCAGTGCAGCGAGCTCCACATCGCCAGCTGATCCGTATCGTCCATGCGCAACGTGAAGCTGTTCGCCTCGGGCAAAACGTCCACCATCAGCGGGTCAAACACATCCACCGATAGGTTCAGCTCCGACCGGCAGCGCAGATTCTCCTCGGCCGCCCGTTCCGGTCGACGGAAATGGTGATAATTGGCCAGCACAACCAACTCCTGTCGCGTGAGCCCACGGAAGAATGGATTCATCGCGATGTGCCCATCGGTGGACATGGTTAGTGCACCGCGCGGTACACCGGCCGCTTCACGCAGGATCGCATGCATCACGTACCAGAGGCGGTCCTGTTCGTGCACCACCACGCTCGGGCTGCCCGCCGCCAGCGAACGTATCTTGAAGGCGAACCCGGCGTTGCCGGTAAATTCACCCCAAATGCGGCCCCATTCCTCGGACCAGCTGGTCGGCTCGAGCAGCAGCAGCCAGTCGATGCCGTTCCGGCTGTAGTAAAACTTTCGCTGGTGAAACAGATCCACGCCGGGCGTACCGAACGCGAGCAGGTAATTGATCGAATGGGCCTCCAGCCGCCCGAGAAAGAACAGCTTGTGCAGCTTGTGATCGTGCTTCAGCAGCGTGAGCGAGCTTTCCAGCTTCAGCTGCAGCGTGGCGGGTATGGTGCGCCAAAAGTTCGACAGCAGTGGAACGAGTTCGGTCAGGTTGCTAATTTCCATTGCGTTTTTTTGGTTTTCCTTTTCGGGGAATGATTTCAACCACGGACGATCAATCGATGGCTCGCTGTAAGTAGCTCTATGGGAATGATGATGAACACAACTTTTTTTTTTCACTCACAAGTTTTTCACTCAATTGTAGGTTGCTGTGATGCATACAATAGGGCAATGCCATTTTTTGTTTGCTTGCTTAGTTCTATAAAACCGGTTTTAAATTGTTCAAATAACAACTTTAGCTGTTATTCTTCATTTTGATGAATAAAAATTAACAAAAAAGAAATTTGTCCAGATATTCCGAATTTTATAACTAATATTTTAAATTACTTCAGTGATTTAACTAATATTTTTATGGAAGTATTGCTCTTTATTTTGTTGAACATTTAAAGGAAGTCTGCAACATATTTCTAGTTTCCTTTAAACATGGCTGATTTAAGATCAAATTTCATCCACCTAAAGCAACTCTGGAGAAGATCACACGTTTGTTTTAAGTCGGAGATGAGCTACAGTATGCCTTTTTTCAATGTCTAACTTATAGCTGAAGCAACTAAATGAAGAATTTATAATACTTGTTTTTGAAGTTGAC